>QLOY01006376.1:0-19045 GCA_003313965.1 Megacollybia marginata
GGGGGGAGGGGTCCCAGGTCTGCTGAAATTTCTAATTGTACCCTGTGTTGCTTATTGCAATCCCACTACCCCCTTGAACATCATGTAAGAGAGTCATCACAATGTTCATCAGTGCTGGCACTGGTTCACCTAAGCGCCATACAGAGTTAGAACCAAGGTGCTTGTCTAATGTGGACTGTCACCTAGACATTGCACCTTGGCCAGAGTGGTCTAAGGTGGACTGTCACCCAAGCCGCAGCTCTTGGTCCTCTAACTCTTGCGGTGCTTGTCTAATGTGGACTGTCACTAGACATATTGGGGCAGGCAGAGTCATCTAAGGTGGACAGTCACCATAGGCAATTGGCTCAGCAACCGGTGACCATTGACTATTGAATGGTATCTAATGGATCTTCACCACATGCTCCCAGCATATTCCTCCTTCACCATTCTTTCGTCCCTTAGTAATTGCGTACCCTTGACAATCGAACGGTATCGTTGTGAATCCTCACCACTTGCTCCAAGCATAATCCCTGCTCACTGCTCTTTCGTTTCTGAGTACCTTGCTCCCCGAACATATTCGGCAAGCCTCAGGACTGTTTCTCGGGTACGTAGCGTCTTCACTGTGTTGCCTAACCAGTGTGAATGTTCACCTCTAGGTAGCTCATACCGACGGTGCAGGCTCACCAAATACAAAATATGTAATCTCTACTCACCTTTGGTTGCGATTCGGGCGAACATTCACCACAGGAGCCAACCAGACCGCATGCTCTTGCTCACCATGAACGTGGTACACACTTCCCATCCACCTTGACTATTATTTATTGTGAACAGGCACTACAGGCGGCAATGCATCGTGTGGTGCTCATTCTCTACTCAGACAGCACACCATTGTCGCACACCGTTGTGGCATTTGCAGTGAATCATCACCTCAGAGGACCAACCAAAATATCTGCCAGTGGGGTATAATCTCCCTTCGTTTCTTTCTGAGAGGACCATAACCGCCAACGCAGGTAGTTGCTCGGTGTTCAGACACTGTCTAGCTGCGGCTTAGTTTTGCATTAAAGCTTGCACCATTTGAAGTGAATGCTCACCTTAATGCCAACAATCATGGGTGGTGGCCCATTACCCTCGCTGAACCCCATACTCTCCCGTCACCTTCTATCACCTTCGAAGCAATCCCTCACCATAGTATAAAGTACACTCGATGGTTATCGGACACCCGATCACTCACCAGAAGGAATCAGTAACCTTGCGAGCCAACGAGAGTGAATACTCACCTCAATGCCAACAATCATTGGTGGTGGCCCGTTACCCTCAATGAACTCTGTAGTCTCCTGTCACCTTCTATCGCCTTCAAAGCAAACTCTCACCATAGGACGGGTTACGGTCTATGGTAATTGGACACCAGATCACTCACCAAACGGATTCAGTAACCTTGCGAGCCAACGAGAGTGAATACTCACCTCAATGCCAACAATCATTGGTGGTGGCCCATTACCCTTGATGAACCCCGTAGTTTCCCGTCACCTTCTATCGCCTTCGAAGCAATCCCTCACCATAGTAGACAGTACGGTTGATGGTTATTGGACACCAGATCACTCGCAGCCGGAGAGCAGTAACCTGGCGTGGCTACAAGAGTGAATGCTCACCTCGAAGACCAAAATCATCGGTCGTGGCCCATCACCCTTGATGAACTCTCTAATCTCCCGTCACCGTGTATTGCCATCAAAGTAAACCCTCACTATAGGAGACACTATGGTTGATGGTTATTGAACACCAAATCACCCACTGCAAGGGATCAGTAATGTCTCACAGCATTTGCAGTGAATGCTCACCACCGCCCATCCCACTTTTGCTCCTGTCCTTCATTTGATTCCCATCTGTTCATTTCATGTACGAGTGCACTATTGCATACTTTGTAAGACCCTCAATGCCACACTGCCATCATACTAATACTTTTCTCAAGCTATTCAATCTAATCCCGACATTTTCCTTGTCTTCAGTCGGTTCCACACACTCAAAAAGATTCTAGTGAAATAAATGGCTCGCTCCTGTGCCATGTAACTCACCGATTTCCTAATTCTCCCCATTCCCCCATTACCGCACTCTGCTGCACTCGAGTTCAAACCTTCCAGATATGGATCCATCCTAGCATATGTCTTCAAAAATGCGGCTTCAGAGCATCTTGTATGGCCTTTAGCATGGAATCCATCGATGACGAATAACGTATCAGCGAAGAACTCGGGCTTGCATAGCATACAATATGGCCCCAATGCGCACGCAAAGTCATACACTATCGTCTTTGGTGCTTTGGGCCAGCGGGTAATCAATGCAGAGAATACATCGTCGCGACCTTCACCCTTGGCAATGCAGTGAAACCCATAGCTAACACTGTGAGTGCACCACGCAACCATCAACCCACCAGTCAACTTCTTTTCTCCATATTTCGAGTAATACTTTGAGCATTTGGCTCCATGGTTGTTCTCGGAACCCTTCCTCTGATCGTGCACCAGTTTTGGATACTGTGGCCGATCCCAAATCTGTGGCATGGTATAGTAACATCCAGCACCGTCAGCCTCCTGCTCAGACGCCTTATTCACTTACGATCTGCCAACTTGTTTCGTTCCTCTCGATTGGTTTGTTCCTGGGTACCTCCTTGTACTTCATCAATGACTGGAGAACCGACGTTGCCCGGCCGCACAGCCAAGCAATCAATCCCAACACCTCTCTGCTGTAATTCCCTGTTTCCAACCATTCCTCATTGAGTACTGTCAATAGTGTAGGAATTCCAATGCATCGCGAGGCATTAAACGGAGTTGGATCGAGGATAAATGCATTCAACACCTCCAGCACCGGTCTGTTGACCATTTGGAGGACTGACTCTTGGGCACTCAACTGCCACCGACATGGTAAGCTTGTTGCACTTTGTCTGTACTACACTCACCTGGTGCCATAGTCGTCTATTTGCCAATGACATCCCGCCTTCCTCAGGTCTATCCTGACCTAGTTGATGGTCAAACCTTGAGCGCAAATGTATATCAATACCCTCCAGCTTTGCGCTCACAAAGTCAACAGAGGTCCAGTACTCCGCTTTCAATGCATCACTGTCATTAGGACCAATGCCGTTCAGACACCTCTTGATCCCTGTCCTTATTGCCTTATCCGACAAGCATTGCTGCTGTCCGACATACTTCACTTCACTTCTGTTCTCGCACACATCCTGCCGAATAACTGTGGGAGGCTCAAGCGAAGCCAGCAGGTGTTTCTTTTGGAAAGCCACTGTAACTCCATCCCATATCAAATGTTCTGGAGTATCACTGCATTTTATGCAGCACATGTCGTTACCGAAGGCGATGAGCCTTGTATAGGCAAACCACGCTGCCCGAAATAAGTCTTCGCCGACAAATGGTATAGCAGACCACTGATATCTTCTTTTCATCATGCTGACGAATGCGACAAAAGGTGTCTCTGAGGAAACAGCCATGCTGGTAAAGTCATCTAGTAGGTTGTGCATGAAAAAGACTGAATTGTTGTAGTTGAATAGGCCGATATCTCTTGGCTCCGGACCAATGTACCTGTGCCTATGTCGCGGACAGGTGGGACATTCCTGCAATTGGACAAATACCTTTTTAGCTTTGCAAATGGTAAACACAGTCGCCTCGTGCTCTAACAGTGGGATTTCTGGATTCTATATTGACTTTGGTCCCCGACATCGGCAAGCTGCAGCACCATCCAGCCTAATCAGCTCTGGAACACTTCGCAGTGGTGGTTTGTACTCGTACAAAGTTTCATCGGACGATAATGCACACCATTGAGGTGGTCTGACTGGTAGGTAAGAGATCGAGCCATCTACCCTGGCTGTAACCACTAATCTTCCGTTCAGCTTTGTTCGCGACTGCCTGAGCTTACCTCTAGCCTCATTCAGCTCACTGTCTTCATCGTCACCTGGCAATACTTTGTGCATAGCGTCTGGATCGTTCCTTACCCAACGCTGGAGCTGGTGCTGTGCATTCTTGATGTGTACACAATGAGTGATCTTGCTGCATCGCGATTTACATGTCCATACTCTGTTGCTGTCATCATCACCTTTGTGTATGACAATAACACGCTTTGGCTCCTCCATTGGCGTCCCCACTGAGAAGATGCTTAATGAGCTTTCTTCATTCACAGGCATCCTTGTCACTAGAACAGCTTTTCTGCCTGCAAGATTAGTGAAGAAACAACGTCAACATCTGGACTTACTAATATCCATCCACTGCGCATCCATCCCAAACATTTCTTCTGCATAGTCTGCAAAAAACATCTTGTAGATGCAATCACTAGCACTTTTCTGCATACACTCGTGGCACCTGCATGTTACGAACGTGTCGTTCCCAACCATCCTAAATGACAGATGAAACCAGTGCATCTATGGACTACCTTAACAAGAAGCTCTTTCCAACGTATCACGTACCTTTGGTTCTTCCTTCTGTGCGTTCCAACCCCTTACTACACATACCCCTTTGCCAATTTGAGAAAAGTCGGCAACACCAGCCAAAACAGCATCTTGATATTTCTTATACACGATGTCCACATAGGCAGTGCTCTCCAAAGTGGCCACCCATTCATTGCCACGTAATTCATCAGCGGTCTTCCCCACCAAAGTCTCACCAGTGTGCTCTGAGTTGTATTCTGGTATCAGAGACAATTCTTGATGATCTGTAGGAAGGTCCCCCACCACAGATGGTTCAACTTGCTGTAGTGAGGCCTTGCATGCCCGCTTGCGTCGAGGATGGTTGAATTGGCGTTTTTGTCGTTTGGGTGGACTATGGTATATGGAGTCTGCTGCAAGGCAGATGTCTGGCACATCTGCACCATCCACGTTGAGAGAGATATCTGGTACTGTTATTTCGAAGTCCATCTGCTCATTCTAGGTTATCTAGTGTGATGTTATGTTGTTTGTTGCAGCCTGTGACCAGTCACCATTATAAAACGCGCCTACTCATTTTTCTCGCAGTCATGGACTCTTCTCTCTCACCATCTCCTCATAATTTCAGTTCTGCTGGGTTACCTTCAGTGACGCCGAGACCGCCAGTCCTGTATCCATATGCAATACCGGCTGTAAGCCTTTTCATGTCGACAGCTGTGCATTATCATTACTTAAATCACTTCAGATTGATCCCCGGCTGCTTATTCAACATTTCTCCTCTGCAGATAGTGTTGGGACCACATCCTCACCAGACTCACCATTCAAGTCATCGCCAAGCTTGTCGTCACCTCAATCCTCTCCATCCAAGTCTTCCGTTGCAACACCCACCAAGAAACCGTCAAGTTTGCTCAATCCACCTCTGACGTATGCGAAGCACCTTCTCAAGGCGAAGCAGGCTGCTACCAACCTCCGCCGCACTAGTAAGCATACAGTAAAAAAGGCCCAGCTAGTCAGCCGTGAGGAAGACAACACTGCTGCTAGCGATGTTGCTGCTAGCGATGACGACGACCATGAAGCGGTGCCAGTCAATTCGCAGGCGGACAATAAAAAGAAGTCAGCAAGTCCCAAGACTGATTTTGGTTATGTGCAAAACACGTTTCTTGGGGTTACGCCCTGGAGTGGTGAGTAATTTAATGTTTCTGCCTGGTTGAACCAAAGAATCGTTCAGATCTTGCTCGTTCAAAATCTCTCCCTGAACCATCTAGCAGCTATGCCCGATCCCAGCATCGTTATGGCAGGCTTCTTCCTGATTTTATTCGACGTGTAAGTTAACAGTCATTTCTAAATTTCTGGTAATGATATCATCACCATATAGGCCGAACGCTTGTCGCATGAAACAGGTTGCTGGCTGTATGTAATTCTTGACCATCCCGGGGTTGGAAAGCCTGTCACTTCATATTACTCTCCACGTCTGCGAAAGGATGGTGGGCAGGCCGTTGTTGATGCACACAAGCAAATGTATCTAACGTTTGTGGGACTCAAACGCTCACTCAAGCAATCGAATGCGGACATAGCCACCAAGCTGCAGGAGAAAGAGGATGACATCAAGTCAAAGGATGCTCGTATCCATGAACTTGAGGCACTGCTATTGGAGAAAGCCACTAATTAACTCTATGTATTTAGACGTATAGTAGCTTACATTCTCAAACGATTAGATGTCAAATTTTGACTAGATTGACTAATACCCACTGCCATCTACAACTCTAACTGACCACCCGCCACTTGATATGCTAGCTCCTCTGCATCGTGCATCTCAATAACGGCAAGTTGACCATCCTCTGACATTAGTGCAAGCGTCCAATCCTCTAGCCAGTTCAGTATTTGCTTTAACCCCTCTGTCAATCTCTGAGTGTCACTGGTATGTGGACCATAACCTGCAATTTTGAAGAGTTTTGAGCTGACAGACCTACTTTGAATGAAGTACTTCTGTATTTTGTTAACACAGGTAGCAAACCAGGTTTGGATGTCAGCGTCAGAATTGGGTACAGGATCAATGCCAGTGGCAATGCGATGGGTCTCTTCCAAAAAGGCAGCTATGCTCAGCTGTATGATGGACATGACTCGCCGCCAGACTTTACAGTGACGAGTGCATAGTTGGGTACTGCAGACAAGTAGCCAATCAATACTTATCAGTACGAGGGTATCACTTACATAGCACGCTGCCTGTTCTCCTCCCTGTCACTCTCATATGTCCTTGCTTGGACTACAATCGAAGGGGACGTTTGCCTATAATAAGTCAGGAAATGCACGAATGCAACAATACATACCTTGATCGAGTGTACTTGGCCCTCTGACATTCCTTGATGGCAGTCCCATTTCTAGTGAATGTTTGATCGTCCTTGGAAGGCAGGTACAATCACATACTTCGCATAGTGTCGAGCACTCTTAGCTCTGTTCGCTGCGACTTTTTCCGCTCGAGTCTTGTACAAGCGGGGACGAGGCATGATGTAGTCGAGCACAACCAGTAATGCAATGGTCAAGTGACACAGTTTCACAGCTGAAATCCTTATTTTTCTTCTGACCTTTTCATTAGACACTTTCCCCTGGTCTGATTGAGCTCGTATTTTAATATGTATTGAATAAAGTATCCCTCAAGCATTTCCGCATACCAAATCAGTGGTTGAGGCTGTTGCAAGCCTGCCAGAGCATTGCCGTTGCTGGCCAACTGTTTTAGGATGTTGTTTGTGTGCCAAACAACAGACTTCACGTCTCGTACTTTTGAACGCCAGAATGATATATAGGCCTTGTATTCATACTCTACTGTTTCTGATACTATATAAATTGATATACGAATCATTATAGGTTATAGTTCCTTCAAACCAGCCCAATGCAATGACGACTGGATTCCCAACATTGCCAAGCGCTCGCGTAGCGCTGATCTATAGTTCCAGGGTTGTGGGACGAGTGAGCTCAACAAACCTGCTCTGTACTCTACTATTGGCCTTTTGAGAAATCAGCAAGCAGGGTGCTACATCAAGGAAACAGACCAGAAGTGCCAGGACAACCATTCCCAAGATTGCCAAGCACTCGCATAGCGTTGCATCAATAATTTATGGTGATGCATAATTCCAGGGTCGTGGGGTGAGCAGGCTTGACAATGACTTCACTTTGTAATTCTTGGTCGTCCGGTATTGGCCTTTTGAGAAATTAGCAAGCACAGTGCTACGTCGAGGAAACAGACCAGAAGCGCCTGGGAGTATACACTGCGAGTCTTGTCGGCAAAGCTTATGCATGTGGCTAATTTGGGAGACAGGTGAAACAGTCTTGATCCAAGAGCTTTTGCGCCATCACCGAGGAGGGTTTACTATAGTGAGGAAGGAAAACTTCAAGGTGGTGACCATCACGATAACTTAGTACAAGATGGCTTACCGTAGTGTCTAATTAGACAGGTTCTGTCACTTTGGTACGTTAGTGCTTAGGAAGCACTTACAGCTTCGAATACGAGAACACGGTGATCCTGTGACGGCATCGACCACTCACACCTGTAACCACCACTATGTCGACCTCTGTGCAACAGTGGGAGACCAGAATGACAAAAGCTGTAAAGAGATTCGCAGGACGGAAGCCCAGACGTCCTAAAAGTGAAGATGGACATCGCTTCATGGTGGTGTTGAGCCTTGGCAAAAGCGGGAACTTTGATAATATTGGGAGGTACCTCTCAGTGGTAAGGCATCACTGAATCTGAGCTACTTCACCTACAAATAATTGATCTCCAGTGCATCAACCATGACACTGAACATAGAACCACTTGTCGTGGGTTTCATCGATTCTTGACACCATCGTTGAGCGCACAACAAATACACACACTAGAGGGAATGTGGGTCAGTTTAGTTCATAGTGGGGGGAAATGGGGAACGACGGAGCTGTCATCATGTCTTCAAAATTTATTGTATGAAGAGTAGCCTAGGGACCCTCCAGCTCAAAGACGGTTGCATAAACATACAGGATTTTCACTTAAGGAGATACTGATATGCCTGATATGCCTGCACCACATGGTTAACCATTGCTATTGATTGTTCCAGAGAAGCACTTACCATAGAGAGGAAAGGCGAGGCCGCCGATGTCCCCTTTGGGAGGGCGCGGGTATTCGTCACATGAATCTTGATCGTTGGTGCAAAAAATCAAACAAATTGCATATCGGGTTAACAACAACCTCATATGAGAGCCACAAAAATTTTACATACCAGCATGTCTCGATGTCCTGATGGTTCAGGCACTTGTCAAGGTTTGCAGCAACAGATTGACATTTTGAAAACTCGTCTCGCTGATAGAGAGGGCCGACTGCTGCGAGCCAGAACCCCACACACCAAAGCAGATCATTCTAAAGTAATTGAGGGATTGAAGGTCCAGATAGCTGCCCTAGAAGCAAGCTGTACTGAAGGTAAGCACTAAGATAAAAAACTATTTCGTACTGAGCACCAAAAAGGGGGCAATGAGGGCATTGATGAAGATCGCATGAGTGAGGAGTTGGAGAAATGGGAGGAAAAAGGTACCTTTGATCCAAATGAATATAACTACTAATTAACAGATGCAGAAAGCCAAAATTACTCACCAGAGAGCTGAAAAGGGCACTTCTGGATCAGCGCCGGCTCTCACCACTGAAAAACCAGCAGGAGATGAGCAATCCCAACAGACCACTGGCAAGATGGCTGTTTTAGGAGCGGCACCAGTCGCCGCCAACGAAAAACCAGCAAGTGATAAGAGCGCTGGCGGGAAGGCCGTTTTGGGTTCCGCACCAGTCATTCCCGACGAAAAAACGGCAACCCAGCAGAGCGCTGGCGGGATGGCCGTTTTGGGATCTGCACCAGTTGCCCCCGATGAAAAAACGGCAACCCAGCAGAGTGCTGGCGGGATGGCCGTTTTGGGATCTGCACCAGTTGCCCCCGACGAAAAACCGGCAACCCAACAGAGCGCTGGCGGGATGAGTGTTTTGGGTGGTATTGCTACACAGACAACTCATCCGGGTGAGTTCACAGAAACAGAGAGTGTATGCATACTCACATTGTATCAGTGGATGACAACGATAATGTCAAACCGGAGTTAGTGCTTTGGGAGAACCTAAAATGGGATGACATTCCAGAGGAGTTCCGACAGAATCTGCTTGCCGCTAGTCATAAGGGTACAGTTCCTCCAAAAGGTTCAGTCGGAAAGCGAGGACGTAGCCACCAAGGCAAAGGCAAGCTCGCTGCAAACCAGAAATGGCCTACAACCAGCGATGAAGACAACGGCACCTACGTTGACATTGATAAAGACCACGATGATGCCAACAGCAGCCATGACTCCAATGATGATAGCAATCACAGGTCTGCTGCCAAGAAGCAGAAACTGATGCATGAAGGCAACAGTGGAAAGGCAGTGAAGATTCAGACCAGTAGAAGGGCACAAAAACAGCCTGCACTGACTACTCGCCATGATTTGAGCATTGAGTTCAACCAATTGGACAAAAGCAAACAAGGTATGGATGCAGCCCTTCTTGTTAGTACTGTCATTAATTTGGGATGGTTTATTGCAGAGAGCGTGGTGCAGGAGATTGAAAACTTCTTGAAGCTGGAATCGCACATGAGGAAGCCACTTGGAGCCCAGGCCACAAAGTGGTTAAGGTCTGTCCCTGTGCTGGGCCGTGATCATTTGTTGCGCAGCAAAGATTTGGTCCTTACCTCAATGACCGCATCTGGTACACACAACATACAATGTTTCTATCATGTGAAGATCTGAAAAACTGATGAAGTTGATGCCTGGTATGGGGATTGCGAAATCATGGGCCAAGGTCAATGGGTGGTCAACCGCAAGGAGAAGGACATCATCGCCTGTCCACGCGGAATCCTCCACTGTGGGTGCCACGAGGATGCAGCAGTGCTGGAAACCATAATGTGGAAAATGTTTGACGCAGTTGAGAAAGGAAAATCAGAGAGTTGGAAAAATATGTACCTGGATCCCCACCAACAGTACTTTCTTGCTCAAATTGTTGAGAAATGGTTTGGTTTGCGAGTTGATGATTTCTTCCAGCACAAGGGGGAGTCGACGGATCTGATTGTCTGGCTCTGCGACAAGCTGATTGTCCGTGCCCAAGCACGTCGGGATGAGCACATTGCCGAGCTCAAAGCAGCTTCCAGTGCCACTGCTACATCAACTTAAGTAGTGCAATATAGTCCAATAAGAAAAGATTTTGTCTCCATTCATTACGGTGATACGCTACTACAAGACTGAGGACGGTATTACAGGTTTTGTTGCTGAGCACGTTCCATCTGTTTGTTCCCAATACTTACTCGGAGCCCCAGCTCAGCAGCATTGTAAAGTGGACACAAGCGGCCAGCCTCGGCTTCAATGTCTGACCAACTGCTGCCTGGGAAACCAACCCGATATGTCGCCAAGGTGAGTTTGTCCCAATGGTAGGTGATATTGATGGCAGGGCTGCGCAGCTGTCGCAGTTTTTTGTGATGATCCATGTGTTCCTGCCACAGATTGATGACTTCGGCAGGGAGAGTGGCTTGTAGGGTAGTGGGATCTGTGGTGGTGTTGAGAAGGAGCGTGCTGAATAGAGCTGCAGGAGACAGCCATGCAGATTCTTCAAAGCTGCAAAGATGTCAATAGAGTGGGGTGAAACAAACTGAGCGACACACTTGAGCGAAGCAGCGGATTCTCCAGAGACAATGTTACTGCGAGACAGACGAACATGAAATATTTGCGTGGAAGCTGTGACCTCAACACTACAGTCCAGGGGCGTTGAAGACATTGCCATAAGAAGGAGTGTTTTGAAATACTTCCAACCAAAGCGGACAACACGCTTTTCACCAGGAATTTGGGCAGAGTTGGTCTTGCATGCCTGTTTGTGCACGGGCCAGTCATTGCGCTGGCATTGTCGAGACTAACTTGTTGAATATTGGGCAGAATTTAGAAAGAGAGAAGTGACTTACACAGTATTGCCTTACATTGCAATGACCACACTTTTTGGGTGTGGAGGTACTCTCGCCGCATATACACTGAAAATTATACATGAGGACACGGAGCTTGCGAAAAAAGGCACTGCTACCATATATGGGTAATTGAGAATGATCCATGCGCTTGTGGGGTGATGGGCGGTGGTGAGCGTTCACCGCAAATGCTGTGAGACATTACTGATCCCTTGCAGTGGGTGATTTGGTGTTCAAGAACCATCGATCGTGATTTGTCCTACAGTGAGGATTTGCTTCAAAGGCAATAGAAGGTGATGGGAGACTACAGGGATCATCGAGGGTAATGGGCCACTACCGATGACTGTGGGCATTGAGGTGAGTATTCACTGTCGTTGTGTCGCAAGGTTACTGATTCTGTTGGGCAAGTGATCTGGTGTCCGATAACCATTGACTGTAATTGCTAGTATGGTGAGGGATTGCTTCGAACGCAATAGAAGGTGACGGGAGACGACAGGGTCCATTGAAGGTAATGGGCCACCACCCATAATTGTTGACAGTAAGGTGAGTATTCACTGTTGTTGCCATGCAAGGTTACTGATTCCGTTGGGCGAGTGATCTGGTGTGCGATAACCATCGACTGTAATTGCTAGTATGGTGAGGGATTGCTTCGAACGCAATAGAAGGTGACGGGAGACGATGGGGTCCATTGAAGGTAATGGGCCACCACCCATAATTGTTGACAGTAAGGTGAGTATTCACTGTTGTTGCCACGCAAGGTTACTGATTCCGTTGGGCGAGTGATCTGGTGTGCGATAACCATTGACTGTAATTGCTAGTATGGTGAGAGTTTGCTTCGAAATCAATAGAAGGTGATGGCAGACTATGGAGTCCATCGAGGGTGATGGGCCACGACCGATGATTTGAGCATTAAGGTGAGCATTCACTCTTGTAGCCACGGCAGGTTACTGCTCTCCGGCCACGAGTGAGCTGGTGCCCAATAACCGTCGACCGTACTGTCTACTATGGTGAGAGATTGCTTTGAAGGTGATAGAAGGTGACGGGAGACTACGGAGTCTATCGAGGGTAATGGGCCACCACCCATGATTTTTGACACTGAGGTGAGTATTCACTGTCGTTGCTTCGCAAGGTTACTGATTCCGTTGGGCGAGTGATCTGGTGTCCGATAACCATCGACTGTAATTGCTAGTATGGTGAGAGTTTGCTTCGAAGGCGATAGAAGGTGGCGGGAGACTACGGGGTTCATCGAAGGTAATGGGCCACCACCCATAATTGTTGACAGTGAGGTGAGTATTCTCTCTCGTTGCCTCGCAAGGTTACTGATTCCTTCTGGTGAGTGATGGGGTGTCCAATAACCATTGACTGTACTTTCTACTATGGTGAGGCGTTGCTGCGAAGGCGATACAAGGTGAGGGGAGACTACGGAGTCCATCGAGGGTAATGGACCACCACCCATGATTTTTGACACTGAGGTGAGTATTCACTGTCGTTGCTTCGCAAGGTTACTGATTCCGTTGGGCGAGTGATCTGGTGTTCAATAACCATTGACCGTGATTTGTCCTACGGTGAGGGTTTACTTCAAAGGCAATAGAAGGTGATGGGAGACTACGGGGATCATCGAGGGTGATGGGCCACCACCGATGATTTGAGCATTGAGGTGAGCATCCACTCTTATAGCTACACCAGGTTACTGATCCCCGGCAGCGAGTGATATGGTGTCTGATAACCATCGACTGTAATTGCTAGTATGGTGAGGCATTGCTTCGAAGGCGACAGAGGGTGACTGGAGACTACGGAGTCCATTGAGGGTAATGGGCCACCACCCATGATGTTTGACACTGAGGTGAGTGTTCACTGTCGTTGCCACGCAAGGTTACTGATTCCGTTGGGCGAGTGATCTGGTGTGCGATAACCATCGACTGTAATTGCTAGTATGGTGAGGAGTTGCTTCAAAGGCGACAGAAGGTGACGAGAAACGACAGGGTTCATCGAGGGTAATGGGCCACCACCGATGATTGTTGGCTCCAGTGGTGAATGTTCACCCAAATGCAGCACAAGGTGAGTAGAAAGTACATAGTTTGTATTTGGTGAGCCTGCACCATCAGTATGAGCTGCCTAGAGGTAACCGTTCTCAATGATACCATTCAATGGTAGTGTAGTGCCTGTTCAGGATAAATGATAGAGATGGTGAGTAGGAATTGCATACCACGTTCATGGTGAGCAGGAACCGGATGTTCTGGTTGGCCCCTTTGGAAATAGTTACCTAAGACGCAAGGCAAGGTGAGTATGGTTTACAAGGTTCGTATTTGGTGACCCTGCACTGTCGGCCATAAGCTGCCTAGAGGTGAACATTTGCCATGGATAGGGAACACACTGAATACGAACCATCCTTGTGCCATGTAGTAGTTATGGCAGCCGAGGTGAACCAGTGCCAGCACTGATGAACGTGGTGATCATTCTCTTACATGATGTTTGTTTGTACATGATATGGTATGTCCTTAAACCGTATACAGTCCATGTTATTACAGGTTTGACATCAACAGCTGCCCCAGGTCGACCGACCGACTGACACGTGACTTTCCCACGCCAAATCGGGAAATTGGCCCCTGTGCCTGCATGTCTCGAGTCCGCAAACTGGTTTAAGCATAGTTCATGTCATCTGAAGTTCTGAATTAACAGGATAAAGACTACTTTCTCAATCTCAGACGCTTTCCTAGCCTACTCCCACCCTGTCTTGACATGCTAGCTTCACAAGCTTCGCAAATCCAACCTTCTGCTGCATATTCAAGGTTCAAACAACTGAGATGATACTAAAGAAGATTAGAGCAAGTCAATATCATTCCCCAGCTTACCCATTGTGTTTTGCAACCTGCTCTCTGACACTTGATCACGTCAACTACAGCAGTCTGTTCCTCCACACTAACCAGCTCTCCACATAGGCATCCATTCACCATGAATATTTGTGCCCTACGAGCTCGTCCTGACCGGGTTGGAGCACCTGAGACATTGAAGACATCTTCATCTGGCAGATTTAGGTTAGCTGTGGATTCGGACTCGGAGTCTTGATTTGGATCAGTTGAATTTGGTATGGCAGCTGGCACGTTAGAGATTTCAGCATCAAGCTATTGTATCAAAGTGATTAACCAATCAGTATTGCAACTGATTCAAGAGTACTCACTCATGTATTCTGAGTAGTACCCAATTGGATTCCAGGTGCTTCACCAACTTTCTCATGGTTTTCGGGCCCCGATTCCTCGCTGCTGTTGTCGATGATATTCCTGGTTCGTTTTCTTGGGATTTGTGAAACCATAGTTTTAGTATATGGCTGATTTTCTGAAGCTTCGAGTTCGTCCACGTCAGACTGAGTATTGGGCTCATCTGGACTCACGGCCAGAGTATTTACAGATTGCGACTCATATCCAGTCGCAGAGAGCATGCTGGAATTCGAGTCAGATTCATCAGTAGCATCGATACCTTCTCTGAGTCCCATTCTAGGATATATCATTTCAGTCTTTGTAGTGAACGAATCGAAACAATACATACTCTAAAGCTCGATGAGTACTATGCTCATCAGAGACCACAAGCCTTGAAGCCTCCGATGCCTTCTTGGACTTCCAGGCCTTTTTCTTCCGATGCCGCTCATTCCATACTGTCTTCAACAATAATTTTTCGGAGTTGCTAGCCTTCCACTTGACCTCGTAGTTGTGAATGTCAACATATTGATGGTATAACCGAACATGGGTAATCATGTTATAGGTCCAAATTGCAGGGGCCGACTTTGGACACCATTCACACTGTATCGGTACATTGGATGAAGGGCTGCTGGACGTTGATGTTGATGCAATTAAATAGGAGAATGAAGAGAGATTGGGGCATGAGGATCGATGTTGGTCAACTTGAAACCCCCCGTCGGTACCCCTGCTTTTTTTCAGATAGAAGCAGCAGACGGGTGATGAGCGTAAGCATAGTCCGCATGGGTCATCTGCTAGCTTTACTTTTGGATCAAATAGAAGATGTGCTGCATTGTGTGCCAGAAGAGCAGACACCGTCTTCGGAAGCAAAACTAGAGGTGTGCAAACCAGGCATGCACTAGCCCGCTCAAACTCCTTCTCCTTCTCAGGATCTTCACAAATGAAACAAGCTTTCCCTGTGTAGTATATACACAGTTAGCAATCAAAAGTATTCAAACACAATGACGCACCAGAGAGCTCACGATATGGAAAGTTTGATGATAGCTCAACTGTGGGTATTTTTCAAATGTCTTCTTCTCCCACTCATCCATACAGCATTGCCAAGGGGCTACCGGAAATAGAAATCGTCACACGATGTAGGGAGGTAGGTACCCCCACCGAGCCGGCTTAAAAAATTTTTCTGCTACATCTCAGAATGACTTCATAGTAGCCTATATCAGCATATAGAGTACAAAAAACAACTTTTTATAGCTTATAAAACAATATTGGACTGCATTCAGAGCCACAACAAGCTGTGACCTGTCAGTCCTCAGGATTAGGTAATTACTCCCAAGCGCTTCGTTCATTTTAGCCGTGCTCCTCCAGTGCGCCCGTGGACTGTTGGTTTCAGATGCAGGCAGGCAGAATAATTCACAAACTGTATCAATTGAGTAAGGGCTGTGAAACTGGTTGAGTCAAGGTTGAGTAGGTCACTGTTTTCCACAAGTTTTCCATCACTACTTGATTTCAAACTCACTCTCATACTGTAGCATCACCTGGCATGTCTTGACCCACCTCTTGAGTATGCACCAGAAAACTGATATGCATGGAAAGAATGCCAAGCGGCGGCATAGGTTCAATATATGACGTGTAAACCAAAAAGGGAAGATCATTCCCAGCACGTGACCGTTTAGGTAGGTAGGTACCCCCCGACCTCGACCTTAATCAACAGACTGGGATCGTGTGTGGCAATATAATGCCGGCACCCCCTTGAGCATTGCTCCGATTGTTATAAGGACATGACTGTCAAACAGATATCGTGGAATGCCTCCTCGAGCCAAGGAAAGTCCCGGATTGATGACTTCAGCAAGTGTTCCTGGAACTGTGTACGTTCCACCTCATTGACCAGCAGAGATCCAGTCATTCTGAGAGGTGGGATCATCATCAAGATTTGCCCGAATAATGTACAGGAGCTGGAATGAGAGTCGGACTGATGGCTCACATAGGTATGGCAAAGGGATCTCGTCAACATGTTCAGAATCCTTGATAATGTCATTAACTTACCCAATTGCAATGAAGGGCTTCCCGTTGCATCGAAGAATTGTCACAATGGATTGATCGAGACACAGTATGTCTGAGCCATCATCAGGGCCATCCTCAATGACAACGCTGGCGTCTGGAATTGACCTTTGTTTGACAGTATACCAAGGTACACTAGCGACACACTTGAGTCTATCCCGAGAGTTGGGGTTCTTAAAGTGAAGGAACTGCTGATTGAGGTATCGAGCTTTGTAGATACTCTCACCATTTAGGCTGAAGCATGGACTATGTCGAGAATCGACTTGAACTGCTTCTTCCTCAGCAATGGCGTCTTCAAAAAAAGGTTGGGGAGGTATGTCCTCCAAAGGTGTGTCGTCATCATTTTCTACTGTATCATCGATTTCGTTTGCAGCGCCAATGATATCCACGTCAAATGGATGGAAGATGTCAACCTTAGGGTCTGCATTGCTTGCGGAGGTTAAATAGGGCTTCAAATCAGGAAATGTAGACTCGATTTCCTTCCTACCCAATATCCAACACGTCTGAAGATTGACGTCTGAGACCGCAACATTGCCTCTCCATGATGGTGGCTTTAAATGATCAACACCATCGTGAATTACCAATTCATCCTTTGACAAGTTTGGCAGTTTCAGATGCCGAGGAGCACGATCCCAGGCTGGCTTCATTGCAAGAATAGTCGACACTTCGGTAGTACCTGTCAGACATGATGACAGTTGCAGAATGTCGACGTTGGAATCGTTGCCGACCATGGTTCGTAGAATGCTGAAGAGTTCTTCCAACCGATCTGTACCCAGCAGAATAATCCAAAACTGCCCATCTGGATCGTCCACTTTAGTTTTGGTGATACAGAAGTAAACATTTTTTATCATTATCAAGATGTCAGTGTACAGTTGGATGGGCATGAGCTTTGAGCCAGTTGTTGGATCCTCTCGCATAAGTGCAAGTAGAAAATGAGCAGCAGTGCTCAAGTGAACGAGCTGTTCAGATAAGGACAGGTCTATGCAGATATAAGGAAGAAGAATGTGTCGAAACAAGCTGCCGAGTGTTTGAAGGCCTTGACGTGCAGCATAGAAACCCTCGGATTTTACTGAGGCTGAGTCGAGTTCAGGAAGAGACCAAATTTCATGCAGGAGATCGTAGGCAAGCTTAACATCCTGCTTATCATCTGGTTTGAGCAGGCTTCCAATTCGAAGGGTGTTTACACCATTTTCATGAAGGTGTGCTCGAAGGTTTGACTGCGTTATGTGAACTCCATGTATATAGATACCTCGAAGTCGAAGAAGCAGATTACGGAGTCGCTTGAAGACGTGTTTATAGTCCTTGTTGGCAGTGAGGTCATCATCAGATTCATCACCAACACGGAGATCCAGGAACTCGAGAAAAGCTAGTGAGAGGTAAATCGGTGAGTTTGCATCTAGTTGAGCTTTGAAGGTGAGCTCCACAAGTGATACACCACGGCGGGATTCACCATCCGAGGCAACACAAATGGTTCGGAGTCTTGTGGCTTTTGATGCGCTGAGTGCTGTGCTGATGAGCTTGGCATGCTCATATCCAGTTTCTCGTTTGCAAGAGCCAGAGACAAGGATTGCGCAAGCAGTATAAAGACGTGTCATTGCAGTAAGCAAACCTAGAGCAGCAACCGTAGCCTTGTAAGAAGTGAGTTGACACGAGACCGTGACATGGGAACATGCCATCTTACCTCCACTGCCAAATGGATGGTTCCCTCCATCAAACTCTCGAGTAGTAGATCTGCCTCTACTTTCGACTTGTAGTCAAGACTGGCCTTGTACCCATCCTCACGACATATACCTAAAATTCTATTTGTTTTGTCATCCCACCGTGGCCGTTCCTCGACCTTCAATTCATCCAACATCAGCACCTGATGTACAACACTGTGTTCTCGTATCACTTCTCGTAGATCGTCAAAGCATTCTGTTCAATTTCTGTATTGGTGGGCTGGCCAGGAGACGGGATTATAGGTTGGATGAGCTTTTTACGGTGAAGGCTACTGAGAGATGGGAGATTGAGAGCTCGGTGTGCGATATTTGCTAAACGTGCACCACCAAGACGCCAGATAAGTAGACCTATCATCTTATCATCATCAGTGTAGTTCACAGTTCGAACAGATCGATAAAGTCTGTCTGCAGCCTCTGTATACATCTCAAGAATTCATCGAATTCCAGCACCTCGAGCGAGCGCAGCACTGACAAGACGATCCACACACTGTACCTTTCCACTCCCTACTGCAAGCATCCACTGCTTGTAGAGGTCCAATGTTGCTGTCTTCCGTGCAATCTTCCTCAACTCATTGACACGCTTCAGTTTTAAGCAGACAATGAGCTTCTGTTTTTTCTGTGTTATCCCCCGCAGCCCAGCAAAGCCTTGATACACTAGGTGAGATCCCTCTGTGACACCATTGTGCAAACGTTCCAATATTCCAGCTAGCCAGCTGTCCT
>QLOY01006379.1:0-11295 GCA_003313965.1 Megacollybia marginata
GGACCTCCACTGTTTTCTTAAATTTCGTGAGACATGTTAGTAGGTAGTACTAGATGAGTGTAGTAATGGACTTACTACTGATGCCACTTTTGTGATCTAAAACCCGTAGTTCCAGTTGATCTACAGAACCTTCGTCTCGTATCAGAACCCAATGTTTCACAACTTGAGCCTACCTCTTCCCGTCCATACGGGTGATCCTACAGGTGATTGCTCGAACTTGTCTAGAGCTTCCTCAGCGAGATCTGCCATTCGATTAATGCCTCGTAGTGGCCAGGACCATAAGAAGATGTACCTCGAAGACCTGGCGTCGTGTACAAATGGAAGGGTTTCTCTTCCTCCTCTGGAAGTGACAGAAAAATATTCCCAACCTCACAATTAGTGGAGGGATTAGAGCTGGAACTGTAGGTCTCTACAGTTCCCACCTCCATCTGGGATTGTCTTTGCCCACTAACACTGTTTACCAGTTTTATGCTGACCACCTTAAAGTTCACTGGTTCTGCTCATAGTACCCCATCAGATTTTAACGGTGGAGAATTGTTGTTTGCCGAACTAAATAGGTATGAGCTTTCTGTAGGGTCAGACAATTTAAAATTTGTGTCTGACGAGAGCTTCACCTCCTGAGCTGACTTGATGTACTCCGGCATAGTAGTGGATGACAAAAAAGGAAACACATTCATGCTATTCTTACTCTTGTCCTGCTTAGTCAGCTAACTGTCGTGCTGAATTCATAGCTATGCTGTGTACATTCAAAAAAGACAAGCCGGACCAATCCAGAGTTAATAGGAAATGAAGGATAGAACCTACAAAGTCCGTGTCTGAATGCAAGAACGACAGAGTGAAAGGAGCCTACATGATAGGGAGTGCTTCTGAGTTACTTAGAAGGATAGAGCATGTAATACACATTCAGAGTGATATTTGGTTTATTGTGGAGGGAAGGAGCTTGAAGAGGAACATGTTTGTGGCCTACAACCGCACAAGCCTCCAATGCAGCTTGGGAAAGACAATGCGGTAACACTGCTGCTCACCTGAAGCAGTTGTAGAATGACTGAGTGTAAAGGGTAGCAATCTCCTTCTCCAATTCGTCGAGCTCATTGCGGTCCCACTTCAGCTTTTCAACTTTCACAATCCAACCATGCATATCAACCCACTTCCACTTCGACATAACCCTTGCTAACGCAAACAAGTAGTGAGCTCGTTCCTGTGCACATAGACTTGCGATGCCATGGTTGGCGGTCATGAGAGAAGGGACGGTGAATGAACCATTGGGGAAACAGGCCATAAGAGATTCTGGGACATGTTTGTCGTTTTGGAAAGGAGTTTTGTATCTGGCACGGCAATCGAGCACTTGTAATTCATATCGGAAATTTATCTCTGCTAGTTCCCATAAGATTTGTTTGAGGTGGGTCTTCTGCAGGTCTTCAGCTGGAATGCCATGTCATGAAGGCAATATACAGTCGAATTTGAAGGTCTCGTTGATTTGAACATCAGGATCATGGGAATTGGGGTCCAAGCTGGTACCCAGAAAAGCGAGCATTTCCTGCCTGACTTTCTCCCTCTGCATCGCCCGCTCCCCTGGCCGGTAGTCACTATCAAGGTGGGATAAGTACTCTGTAGCCAGAAGAGCATTCCAGGCTTTGCCATGTTTGGGCACAACTTTGCTAGACCGGAAGGCAAGACAGAAGATGAGGATAGAGCGGTACTTTAACCATGAGTGAATCAGTGCCAACAATTTTTCTTCTTTCTCCGTTGCCACTATGGAAGCAGGCTCAGGGATGACATATCCTGAATCAGAGTTCAATAATTCGTAGATAAAGTTTGATGAGCTGGGATCGACAGCGAGCTGGACTTCACTCCAAACTTCAATAGGAGGGGGATAGAATGAACAGGCAGGATCCTCAAATTTACTTCGAGGAACATTTTTGAAGCGAGCTTGTCCTCCTGATGTGAGCATTAGCGGCATATTAATATATGTGAGAACGAGACTTACGGCTCGACATAGATTTCTTGAGTCGTTGTTGATAAGTTAGTGCTCTATAGTTACTGGGACACCGAATGGGTCTTATGTCTGATAAGATAGGCAGCGGTGTGACTAGGGAATGAAAAGGGTTGGGGAAGTGAATGAAGTTACGTGCATGCTGCTTGATGTTCTTGTAGAGGGATAAAGTCGATGTGTCACCAACATGAATGGGTGGTGTATCAGGGAGTGGTTGGGTAGACAGACCAAACTCTGCAGGATGGTGCAAAGTAACAATTGCTTTGATCTGAGCTATCTCAGTGACTACATCACTGGGGGATATGAGCCAATTTTTGGTGCCCGTACTATTGAATTGTTCAACATGATTGATATCGTACACATAGACTCCGACGGTAGCCTGGGACTTTGAAGGTCTAGTGTCATTGAACATGCCTTGATAGTCAAGGTAGTCGAGGTAAGCTTCCCTTTCCAATAATGTTCGTTGGAGTGCTCTAACCAGTCGACACATGGAGCAAAAACCCATCCTGAGATTCTCAAGAGAGCTGAAGAAAGCTCGTGCTTCAAAGATAGACCTTCTGAGAATGACAGGCAATGTTTTAGGATCTAATCGAGCCACACAACAAAGGAGATCCTGCTCAAAGGAGTGTAGCGGGGCAAGTACAGAGGGACTGAGATAACCAAACCCAGTACAAAGTTCTTGACTGTGGAGGATGAAGTCCCTGTCACTGTCAGGGAGAGTCCACAGAAAGGAGCAGTTTGTGTCAGAGAGGTCACTCTGCCGGCAATGGATTAGAGGTAGGTGAGGGAGGGAAGGATTGTATGGCTGTGGCCAAACAAGGTAATCAGCATCGGCAAAATAAAAATCCATGTGCTCCTGTACTATACCGTTAAGATAGGGAGCGGGAATAAAGTCGCAGTTTGACGTGGTTATACAGCTGTAGTTGTTATTGAGAACTGATGTGATACCTGTGAATTATGACTCAGTATCTCATCTTCAGGTTTTAACCACTTTACTAAGGTTTTTGTCAGGGTCCGCAGATACAGAATGATAATTTAGCAACAGTTCTGGCTTCCTGAGAAGGTTGTTGTGTTTCATAGTAATACTAATGTCAACTCAGATCAGAGCTGACAACTGGTAATCAAAATGGTTGTACCAGATATATACTTGAATGTTTACTGTGGACTAGATTCGTTAAGATGAGAAACAGCGAGGAAACACTTACAGGGGCAGTATAAAAGTTGCTACAGAAATGGTTACAAAGACTTGAGCATGTGCACTCAAGCCTCTTGGCCTCCATCAGTCATGCGGAATGTCGTGGCTGATTTAGACCTCGACTGTCCTATCAGTATACTTCTGATACCACAGACAAACTCTTTCATCGAGCTGGCTATCAGTGGGAGATGAAGGGAGGATATAGTGACAATTTTTTTTAGTCTAATATCTGGTAAAAGTAAGTCAGATTCATTCTTCTTGAACAGTACGGCTTCTACTAAGGCAGTACTAATTAGCAATATTCTGAATATCTGGGCTTGCGTTTACACCCAGCAGCAGAAAGGGATCAAATTTCTGCATAACCCATATCCTACAAGTGGCACTGATGCTCTAGCATTTTGGAATCTTTCAGAGGTATATTTTGCCATAGCTTCTACCACAAATATCTAAACTTGTGCGGACAGCTGACTGGGCTACTTCAATCAAGAAGGAGAGTGGACTAAGCCACGAATACGTCAGGATTAGAAGAAGTCCTTTCTCTAGGTAAGTTAGCTACTGAGTTCAATTGATTTTCCGAAAATCAATAGAGCATCTTGAATTTTGGGGAATACCAATTCCCTTTGTACAACAACTTTGAAAGAAGTATTCACTGGACCACAAAGTAGGTAAGCAAGCCACTATCACTCTTCTCAGTACTAAACACTACAAGTTCTCTCAATACTTGCCGGGCCTCTATGAAAGGATAGAATGGTTTGCTTCGATCTTACCCAACAACTCGCAGAGCCCAACTTATCCTTTCTCAACCTCAATCCGGCAAGTCACGCTCACAGAGACAGCAAGGACCTTGAGGCATGTATTGTCTATGATGAGGGCGATCTGGACCTGTTCAAACCAGGTCTGGTCATCCCACTGAGACTCGGAAACGGGGATGTTGTTATTTTCGCAGGCCAACTCGCTAGTTCATAGTGATGAGACGAATGGTGAAAGGGTCAGAACAACCAGTTCGGGCTAAACTACTACGGTTAGATTGAGAATGAGAGTGCAAATGCATGAACTTAATGCGTTTACCATCAAGTATCATGTAATGTTTGTTATATTTGCAGGCGAATTTTCTCGGACTCTTTATTCTGCCTTATACTTCCATATTCACTCTCAATTCACAATCATTTATAATAGTACACCCTAGCCTCCACTCGCTCATATTTTTTACTCTTATCTGTGTGAGTGTGGGTGTAGTACTGCTTGCAAGCGCATTAACCCATATCAATTTTATTAGGCTATGGTTACCAAAGGGAACCCAAGAGGCTCAATGTCTCTGAGATCTACTGGGCAGGTAAACGAACTTTCTGAAGTAAGTGCTGTTCATGTTTGTGGCATTTAGCTAGTTACTCCTGTCTAGCTATCTATCAATAAAATCTCCACGAAGTCCACGCCCCCTGCTCTCATACAGACTGGTGATGGCTCCTGTAGCAAGAGAAACCCCGTACCTAATGTGAAATGCCAAGATGGGACAGCAGGGCCCACGACAATAGCAGGGTGCAAGGCACCATTTCTCCTCTACTTTAACAGTGCAATCGCCCCTTTATTCCCTGAAGCTGCTGAAGATGCCGAGCTGGAAATGATTGAAAACAAGGTAGTCAAGGTGAGCCAGTCTTTATACCAAACAATGTCAACTTGTCCCTGTTTAGACTTCAAAGACCGTAAAGGGGGAGTTTGCTTTTGCTTATCAGGGCAAAAGCTACGTCTGCAAGTTGAAGTCTACAGCTGATTTTTCCAAATGGATACACTTCGTCAGGCGTATATACCAGGAACACCAGTCAGATTCAGTTCCAAGACCCTCTGAACTTCAGCACCAAAGCAAGCATCAAAGCAAACATCAAAGCAAGCGTCAAAGCAAGCACCAAAGCAAGCACCAAAGAAAGCACCAAAGAAAGCACCAAAGAAAGCACTAAAGAAAGCACCAAAGAAAGCGTCAAAGCCACCAACCTTCAAGCCGCCTTCCGACTGTGAACAAGAAATAGCACTTCCCCAGGTTGAGAAGAGTCAAGAAGTGAAGGACTTCCACTCCAAGACTGTGCCGGCCAAGGAGACCCCCCAGGGTAAGTCAAAATGTCCTAGGTGTTCACCCTGTATTGACGATAATTTAGAAAGCATTCCTCCTAGTGAGTAACTACTATACTCACGACTTGAATATTCATTCATAAGCAGGGTCAAGGCAACTCAAAAGGTCGAATGCTGTTATATTCAGTAGGGTATGTTGTCCGCTTTCTGCTTCTTTTCTTTCTTTCTTTGACCTTACTAGGAAGATACCTCTTTTTTTCAAGAAGAAAATGCGAAATGATTGGCAAGAAGATTTGAAGAGGCTCCACAGCCTGAGGCTTCCATGGAGAACGAAGACGGTATGGTTCTCTCACTCATAACATTGTGCTGAAAGCACTTAGCGGGATGAGAAGGTACACCTGATGCAAGGAATCTCTTGGAGTCTGAGCAAGACGAAACATGGGTGAAAGAGGATCATTTCAACCTGGACAACACTCCCCCTCAAAGCCCTATGGCAGTAGAAAGAGTCGAGACCCCGCCCCCACAGAAAGGCAAATCTTCGGCCATAAGCTCCTTTCGCCTTGCCCATCATAAGATCGACAGCTTTCAGTAGCGTCCTTTAGTTGCCATGAAGGACAACCAGGTATGAATTTCGAAAGAACCGACTTCCGCTCAGGATTTCATTCAGGTCCTGATTGTGTCACCAATGAAAAAGGTGCCAAAGCGAAAGGCTCTTCCTCTTACCCCTTCCAAAAATCCTCCTAGCAAGAAAAGGCCATCTCTAGGCGAAGACAAACAGAGGAAAGCCAGCGTTAACTTCCAGGACATCAGTGATGATGACAGCAATGAAGAAGATGCGGACGATGACGAAGATGGTGAAGATGAGGGGAGTAAGTGTACCAGAGGAGGGCAGAAAATCACTGAATCCATCCTCAAAAGCTACGGCCTCAAAAATTTAGTCAGTCTCGGCAAGTTTGGAAAACAGGTGAACCACAAATTTGCTATTCTCCAAAATGCTTTTCCCAACGAAGATGATAACAAGATCCTGGAGCGCCTCAGCTCTGCCATACAGCTCCTGCCCCAAAACCCCAGTGAAAATCACATCATGGTTTGCCGACCTTTGCCAACGCAAGTCAGCCAGTGTCCATTTCGCTGGCTTTTGCCAGCTTCAGCCAACATCGGTCAACTAGAACTGGTTGCTGAGCCAACCAACTGCCAAACTGCCCCAACACCAGCCAGCTAACCACACTTCATGCAATTAAATCAAGCATCCTATCCTATGCATCGAACTTGGCCAGAAATTTTTATTGTGCCGTCATGTGACTCACTTACATCTTGACCTCATACCACCACCATCTCTGTCCATTGCACCGTCCATACCGTCAAATTACTCCTACCCATTGTATAACCTTTTAGATACTAATAGGAGGTAAGCTAGTGACCATATCAGGCTGTTTCTGTCGTTTTTGGTGCAGTTTTAGTGATGGTATCAAGCTTACACCCGATAAGGGTATATCACTATGGTAAGTCTTTTGTTAAGTGACCATCTTGTTTTAGCGGTATGTTCCTCCTCTTCGCGTCAATACCAACTAATCTCTTGTTTAGGGTCGAACAGTTCATGTCGCTTTCCTTGGCAATCGAACCAAGGAAGAAGGGGATCTTTCAACCTTACTATTGGTCACGAGTACCTCCTCCCATTCCTCTCTTATCCTGCTACTCTTCCCTGATCCATTACCAACCTTGACGTTGGTCAATTGCTCGCAATTGCTACGTGGTCGTGTCGACAGCGATGCCTTGGATATCCAATTCCTGCATGCTGTACAGGGCATCTACGTCCTTGACACTAGGATCCATTAGCTGTCAATCGTATTTTGCAGTTTTGTTATGCCCTTGGTGCTTTTTGAGGTATGCTTTTTGTTACACTTTCGTTTTCATTCTTTTTTCATGCATTGGGTAGCTACAAGAAGTACATCCATCCTCATCTCTGCAACTCTCAGTGTGGAAAGTCGAACACATCAGTGAGCTTGGCTGAATGTCCAATAATCAGTTGGAGATCTGGGAAGGAGTTGTTTAGAGAATGGGAGGGAAGGACGGCAATGCAATGGAATCGTGTTCTAGTAGATGATAATATAATGATTTGGTAAATGCAATTGGTATCTACCCAAGGGACCGACTATACCCTACACATGTTGACTGGAGCTGGCTGGTGTTGACTAGTGTCGGTAAAGAGTCCAAGTATCCATCTCCAGCTGACGCCTGCCAGCATATGCCAGCATACCCTTTGTATGCTGGCTGACGTCAGCTGGAGATGGCAAACGATGATGCAGTTCTCACTGGGCCAAAATGGTAAAGCCGCACAAGCTAAAAAGGTGCAATACTCTGCAGCCTATAACACCCTCATCACATCGGACGATCACAAGATGATCCACTCATTCTGCAAATTTGTATGCCTTGTCCAGTCCCCAATATATATTGACCTACATTTTCAGATCTGCTATCCTGTCAGAAGATTCAGATCAGAGGTCAAGCGTACTGTTGCTCCTATCATAACTCGTTACTTCAAACTTGGTGAGACCTTTCTCCTTCTGGCCTTTCCCTGTAACAGCATTCAGACCAAAGTCATCCTGATGACATTATTGTGGATGTTCAGTGGCTTCTGAACAGGGGACTTTTCAGTCAAGATAATATCGATCTTCAAGTAAGTCGCTTTCAAAATTTCCACTTACTTCACAGGCACAGAATTGCAAAGGACTGACATCCCTTTCTCAACTCCACTCATTGGTGACATTATTCATTCGATAAAGGCAATGAAACTCAACAGTGCTATACATTATAAGCTCAAGCATGCTGAAAGACCGCCCAAGGGGGTACCAAAAATATAATTGAGTACCGCACGTCGACTAATTTTTTAACGACCTTCTGGCTGGACCTACCTACCACAAGGTCACGTGTATTGCCTTTTTAGGCAAGAACACCTCCATATCCAGCTTTCCATGGTAGGATATGGGTTATTCATATATGAAACAATGTAATGTAGTATCTAATCTACTCTCATCTTGTCTGTATGTGCAACTCACATCTTAGCTGTCATCCTGGCACATGCATACCATCATGTGACTCAGGGTAGAATTTGAGTAATAAGTAGTTTGAAGCTATTTCACTGGGAGAAACAGTTGTTGGAGGGCCTTCAATGCTGTCTCAAGGGCTTTGAAGCTAAATCGAACCATATAATCTGAAAAAAGTAGGGTGTCAACTAAATTTTTAAGACCTCCGATGGCGGACCTACTTGGGACCTACCTACCAACGTCTGGTACGGGATTCTCGGCCCGGTGCCCCCTTGAGACTGCCTCAGGCTTTAATCTGTCTAGCCCATGTCATGGTAGGTTTTCTTGAGTGAGTTCCTCGCTAATTCTGCTTAGATACAACATGTCATTCAGGAATACGCTCTAGGAACCCATCACAACATCTATTTCAGATCGGAGCAATACAGTGTTCATTACCTAAAGGCTATGGAGCTCTATGACCTTTTAGAGGAGGAAGCACCCGACTACATCCAATTTATAGAAGGGGAGCTGTTGAAATCGGTCTGGTAAAGCACCCTTCCCAAGCCGATCATCATGCTAACTTTGCAGGGGTTATACCATCGCACACAGGGTCCAATTTACCAAGCTCAATTTATATACCTTGAGAAACATAGGGGGATATCATTGCGGGAAAGAGAGGGAGGACATCCAGCTTGCTAGACTTGTCCCTTTGGTAGAGGACTTGGTCGAGGCTAGTGCAGCAGAGGGGTTTAATTCGAGTAATGGAGAAGGCCTCGATGAAGATGATGCTGATGCTGACGCTGATGACTCCAATGATGCTGACGCTGATGACTCCAACGCCAATCCTGACGTTATGGACCAGAATTACATCAGAAACCTAACACGTTACTTTTTTGACCTTGCAAAAAGTGTGAAAGTTCAAAAGTACAAAAGCTAGGTATGCTTTTCAAAAAAGTGAGCTGTACAGAAAGTAGAAAAAGTCATAAAAAGTTGTAAAAAGTCAAAAAGTGTAAAAAGCTACAAATGTTTAGACCAGTAAAGCTGTGTAGACATAGTAACAGTAGCTTATTTTTTTTTCACTTTTTTGGCTTTTTTACCTTTTATAAAGCTTTTTTTGCTGTTTTGCTGTTTTGCTTTTTGCAAGCAAAAAAGTTCAGAAAGTGCGCAAGTAAAATGCTAAAAGACTGATGCTAGGACGGCCCGGGCACAGGTAAGTAATTTGTGAGAACGGCTTCATCTCACACGCTCATAGTTATACTCATTCATATACCCATACAAACTTTGCGAACTCATTCGTTATTGCTTTCATGTACTCCGAGTCCTACTATACAATAGATTCATATTATTCCGAGTCCTATTTATAGGATTCGGTCTTTCACCTCTGCGAAATTAGCCTTTTTGAGTTTGCCATTCGATTTAAATCCTTTTGGAAAGCTTCTTGTGCCTGCCTCGTCATTAGAACCCTTCCGCGTCATCACCGGTCCTTTACCCGACATCCGAGCTTCTGTGTCATGCCATTGTCCCACGCCTTCCTTTGCCACGCCTTTCTTGCGCCTTTCCCGTCTTCCATCTTCTGTGCTCGACCTGTAGTCTCCGTACTGTTGATTCCTTTCTGGCATTCGGTCTTCCACTCAAACGACACGACTCGTTGATGATCAACCAAACAACACCACATACGAGGCACTGGAAGTAATCAAAATAACTTAGAATCTTGACCTTTTCCTCGTTCCTTGATTTTGTTGTCTGCATGTTGCAGGTTCCGCTGTAAGTTGTCCTTTGTTATATAACAAGCCATCCTAATCTCATGTAGAACACTTCGTCCTCCAACCAATTCCGAATTCGTGCAAGGTCAGTCATCATTGTTTGCTAACCCGCCAGTAATCTTATTTAACACTCTAGGATACCCTGGAATCCTACTGGTGCCCCAGAAAGACCCCAAGCATCCATTAAAGGCGTAAGCATTCGAATAACACTGATTTGTTGGCATTTGATGGATGTTGCATAGGCTCTCGAAGTAACATCAGGATTTTCTAGTAATGCTTGTCACGCCTTGCTCAAGGTAAAAAAAGGCAAAAAAAGGCAAAAAAGGCCAGAAAGTGGCAAGCTGACAAGGTAGGTTTGATTTTCAAAAAAGCACTAATCACATGAACTATGTAGCAAGCAGAAAAGCTAAAAAAGGTATGCAAGATGACAAACTAAGTACTAAACAAGTATAAATCCTGTGCTACCAGACTTCACCTTGCAGACTTGCTTACTTTTTAGCTTGCAGACAAGCTGGCAAGCAAAGAAAGTCAAAAAGAAAACCTTGAGATTACTGATGAAGAACGCCTGGTGAAACCAAAGCAAAATGGTTCCGGATTGAGCTACGCAAGAACCGAGAGTAAACTCCCTGTCAATGTGACACTCTTCGGGGGTATGAATCACAAGAGCGAGCTTACCTGTCAGGTTTTGTCAAATCATACTACGACGAGTTTGAACTCTGCGAGACATCGATATCACGTATGTTCTTGTCGTCAAAGCGCTGATGGGGACTGGGCAACATCTTGTGATGGATTTACCCATTATTGTGTCTAATTGGCAAAAGTGGGTTTCTTCTTGTCGTTTAATTTTTGGGGGGGCTCATGTTGAACTAGGGATGTATCTCATGAGGCAATCCGACGAATCGGGAATGTGCAGGGTCTTTCCATCTCACCGCCGCCATCATCATCGAATCCCATGTCTGTCAAACCCATTGCGACGAGACCACCCTCTTCCCCGCGTTTGGTTACATTTGGTGGGAGAACGGATCTTCCCAGCACACATACCCGCACCAAGTAGTTTTCAAATACTTATGCAGGTGGTGGGACCGCTCATAAATCATCTAATCCGATTGACGAGTTTGGTGGGATTCGGACAACAGCGAAACTTGGGACTGGGAGTAAAACGTTCGTTTTTTCCTTTCTCTCTTCTTTCTTCCTCATCTGAGATTTGCTTCTAGGGAAACACCCAAAGTGTCTACAAACGCTAAAACTACGACCCCAAAC
>QLOY01006384.1:0-18118 GCA_003313965.1 Megacollybia marginata
GAGGGGTCCCAGGTTGGCTGAAATTTTTATTTAGATGTCACCTCTAACAAGGTTTCTAGAGCCCAGAAACAGTTCATAATGACTTAAAAAGCTCCCAAAAGCAAGATACCTCATTGGTAAGGTCATGACTAGGTTGCAGAGCAGTTGAATAACACTGGGCAAGATGGAAGTAGAGGACAAGAAGTAATTAGATCACATGATTGACTCACAATGCAAATTTCTTCAAGTCTTTGACCTTGGACTCTATATAATACTAGAAGTGATTATATAGACCAAAAAATAGGTTACTAACTGGTGTTGGCTCTGGTTGGCCATGGTTGGACCATGATTCTGTCTTTTGTCAGCTACAGTTGGCCTGAGTTGGCTATTTGAAACAGGCTGACCTGGTTGGCTCCTCTCCAACAAATTCTCAATGGGCACCAACTTGCATCATCATCCCAATTTGGTCTGAAATTGCCAGTGGTCTAGGGAGCTATCAAAGCAGCATGAGAGGAAGCCTTAAAGAGGGTAGATAGTGGCTCCTAAAGGAGCCTAGAACCAAGGTCACAGTAGGAATTCAGTGACTCTTGGACCCTCTGCCCCTACCCTAGTGATCCCGACCCCTTGGGAGATGTAGAGGAGTGAAGGTGATTCATTTTTTCTCTTTCCTTTACACTTACCTGAACTGCCCTTATTTTGATACAATGTTTACAATAATGAGTCTGTTTAGCAAGAGAGACAATACAACTTCCAAGATATCATGTTACAAAATCTTACACCTCTCAAACCCACATGCTTATATCATTCTACTTTTTCAAGCCTGTCTGAGAGAGACTCTGATCCCCAGTTTCCCTATGTTCCGAAGGACTTGAGTCTCACCCAACACAGAATGTGCCTGTTGATACAACTCAAGGGCAGAGTTGAAACAGTTTTCTGCCCTTTCCAGCTCATTTAGGCACATCTGCACCTCACCCAGGCTCTGGAGGTCATTAGCCTGACCCAAAACAGATTGTGCCTGTGTATGAAGCTTAAGAGCACAGTTGAATGAGATCTCTGCCTTTCCAAGCTCATCTTGGTACACCTGCAACTCACCCAGGCTAGCAAAGACATTAGCCTGACCCAAAACAGCATGTCCCTGTTGATAAAGCTCAAGAGCAGAGTAGAACAAGGTCTCTGCTTGTTCTAGTGCATTTCGACACATGTGTAGTTTTCCTATGTTCCAGAGATCATTGGCTTGACCCAAAACAGAATGTGTCTGTTTATGAAGCTCAAGAGCAGCCTTAAATGTTATCTCTGCTTTTGCTAGCTCATCTTGGCATATCTGTAGTCTACCCAGGTTTTGGAGGTCTTCAGCCTGACCAAAAACATCATGGGCCTGCTGATGAAGCTCCAAAGCAGCATCAAATGAAATCTCTGCTTTGTCTAGCTCACCTTGGTGCATCTGCAGTTGGCACATAATTAGCCTGACCCAAAACATCATGTGTCTGTTGATGAAGCTTGAGAGCAGAGTAAAATGAGCTCTCTGCTTTTCCCAGCTCATCTCTGCGCAATTGCAGTTTCCCTATGTTTTGAAGGGCATATGCCTGACCCAAAACATCATATGCCTGTTGATGAAGCTTAAGAGCAGAGTTAAATGAGGTCTCTGCTTTTTCTAGCTCATCTCTGTGAATTGCTAGTTCACCCAGGATCTGGAGGTCATGGGCCTGACCCAAAACATCATGTGCCTGTTGATGAAGATCAAGAGCAAAGTTCAATGAGGCTTCTGCTTTTTCTAGCTCATTTTGGTAAAACATCTGCAGTTCACCCAGGTTCTGGAGGTCATTGGCCTGACCTAAAGCAGAATGTACCTGTTGATGAAGCTTAAAAGCAGAGATGAATGAGGTCTCTGCTTTTTCTATTTCATCATGGCGTATCTGCAGGTTACCCAGATTTTGAAGGTCATTGGCCTGACCAAAAACAGAATGTGCCTGCTGATGAAGCACAAGAGCAGAATTAAATGAGATCTCTGCCTTTTCTAGCTTATTTTGATGCATCTGCAGCTGACCCAGGTTCTGAAGGTCATTAGCCTGACCCAAAATAGAATTTGTCTGTTGATGAAGCTTAAGAGCAGAGTTAAATGAGGTCTCTGCTTTCTCTAGCTCATTTTGGCGCATCTGCAGTTGACCTAGGCTCTGGAGGTCATAAGCCTGACCTAAAACAGAGTTTGCCTCTTCATGAAGTTTGAGAGCTATGCTAAATGCAGCTTCTGCATCTTTTAGGTTGTTATTGTATATAGCTAACTTCCCATCCCAATACCAGCAATCAGCATGAATATTTGCTGAGGTTGCCTGTTTAATAGCAACTGAGATCAGCTGTTGGGAAGGTATGCCTCCAAACAGAGTCCACTCAGTATATCTAATTGCTGCTTTGAAAATGATTTCTGAAGGCTGAGATTGTAGTGCAGAGATAAGAAGGCTTTGAAGATTTGAAATTTCTGGAAGAACAATATAATGACTGGGGACCCCATTACTTATAATGAACTGAGCATAAAATGTGGTGATTGCATGTACAAGGTCTGGGTGCACAGGAAGCTTGGCATGACAGAAATGCCGAATTGGAGGTAGAAGACGAATACGTGAAGATTGTGTTCTTTGGTCTATATAGGCAAGAGCAACCTTTTTTAAGGTCTGTAGAGCATCTGGAAAGGCAAAATTTGTAGGAAAATGTCTTATCAGATCATTTTTCATAGATGTGGAATCTGGAAATCCATCAGGAAGAAGTGCTAGCATTGCCAGTAATTTGATTGCATCAGGACATTGCTTCATGTACCGGCAATCCAGAGATAGTTGAATAGAGACATCAAGACTGGATAAGCGATTTCTACCATCAGTCTTAATGATGGTAGTAGACTCTGCCTGCCACCTGTTCCATAAAGACTCAGGTGATTCAAGACCATCTCCTAAAAGGTGTCCAAGCAGAGTTGCAGCCAATGGAACACCTTCAACCACCTGAACAAGCTTGCAAATGTACTCATTCTCTGCATCAAGTGAATTATGAGCTACATTTTCCAGAATGTGCTGAGTTTCCTTGAAAGGAAGAGGTTGCAGAGCTTGAAGCAATGGTTTTGACCAAATGATATTTAATGGCCGTTCTGTGCCTCGCATTGTGATAATGATAGCAAGATTTGTAAGAGAATTGAGATGGCCTAGAAGATCATCAATTGGTCTTCGAGGTTGAGCTTCAAGCCATGGTGTCTCAAAGTTATCAAGACAAAGGAGAGTTGGTGAGAGACTGAGGGCATGGCACACAGTCTGAATAAGCTTGGCATCTCGACTGGCTGGGGAAATCTCAAGTGCATCTGCCAATTCTGATAGCAGTGTCTGCACTGAGAGAGCTGCTTCACATGATATAAAATATTGATGTGAATAGTAGGCAGTAACTTCTGGAGCATGCAGTACTGATAAAGCCAATGTTGTTTTTCCAATGCCTCCAGCTCCTAGTATTGCTACACGTGGAGGAGATCCCAATTTGTTCAACAATGTTTCAATGATAGCCCTCTGCTCATGTTCTCTACCAAACATAGAGTTTGGAGCAGGTGGTATCATGATGGGCTTGAGTTGAAATTCACTACTAAATTTAGGATGTGTCCAGTAGGAGAGCAAGCATAGACATACAGTGAAGGTACAGCCTGAGATAAGGCTGATGGCATACCAATACGTGTCTCTATTTGCAGGCTCAGCTAGAGGAACAAATTAATACAAATAAAGGACACTGCAAGAGTGCAGCAGCAAGACATACTATTATATCATCATTGAAGTCATCAATCATCCTGTTGTACTGATCTAACTCAGCTATTCCCCGGTCTAATATCTGCTGAAGAAGGTTTTGGGATGTGAATTTGGCCAATCCTTCCTGAATTTCCTGTAGAATCCTAGAACTACTGTTAGTCTCACTATACCCAACCAAGCTGTACATTCCATACATCCAGTATGTCTCCAGATCCTTTTGAAGCAGGGTAAGGTCAGGCTGATTTGGAGATCCTGCAATGTGAAGCAATCCCAAAAAGATTCTTTCAGATCGACGTAGAATCTTGTCTGTCAGCTCCTTGCAACGCTTCTTCTGAACCTTAATTTCCTCCAATGCGAGTTACTTTGTTTACTATTGCATGAAAACAAGACTTACATCTCGGATCTTTGTTATCTTAACCACAATACCCGCAATGGCACCAACATAAGGTACTCCATCAAGAGCCTGGGCTACTTCCGCACTCAATTCGACCACCGTTCTTGCTAGATTTGCTCCGGTATCTAATATCTTCTCTCGGTTGTTTTTTGAGACAATCCCTAGTTTACGTAGTGCCATAGAGCTAGCAGAGGCTGAATTTCCACTCGTGCGTGGATGTGTGGGACAAGGAGAGCAAGATGCTGTGCATGAGAATAACACCGTTTGATTCGACTACACACGTTTAACTGTCAATCAATACTATTCCGGTCGTTGTTGGAAGGGCTACTAGACCCCAAGGGGCAAGAAACAGCAAACCTACACGTGTTAGTACAGACAGCGGCAGTTGTTCCGTCTGTCAGCGTCCTATACATCAACCCGAAATAGCTAACATGGGGGAGGCTATCTTCAAACAAGCTGACACCAGGTCTTCATCTGGAACAACCTGACTCTAAAGCAACCCACACCGGCACAAATGTCCATTTGGAACCGACTTTATCAGTGTCGCAGCGTCGCAGGGGTATGGTCCATCTCCAGGCTTCCTCAGTCTCCGCCTCAGCAAACTCAACTGGCTGTTCTTCTGTTCAGTACCGGTAGTAAACGCCGCTTGCAATCCACTTCGTCGACGAATCGAAGACCGTGGCCGAACCTCGAGGGGAACTCGGGTTTCAAACATTGGTGAGGGAAGAAGAAGTGAGCTTCGAAGAAGGCGGCTTAACGCTGAGGGCTGATGCGTTACGGGTGGCATATCCTTTCCTTGCTGGCATGGTAGGGTATAGGCTACTCTCGAGAAAAGATGGCCCCCGCGGTAACGAACGGCATATTACGGATGACTGAATGACTACTCTGTCCGCACAACGTTCGAATTCGCTTCTTGCTCTGGAGGAGACACGAGTGAGGAGTAGCCCCGTTGCCGAAACTCGAGAGAGAAAGGATCGGGAAAGTTTGCATGCCAACGGCAAGAGCGACAAGTTGAACCACGGTGCGGTACGAAAAGTGTGGGGAGCCTGAGGAAATGGGCTCAGAGATGGGTTACAAAGAGCACGACTGCGAGTGCAACAGCGTCTTCAGTCATGGGAAGACGGAGGAGAGGTAGACTACGCAGTCCAGATGTTTGAGAGGATATGTAAGTCTGTTTCGTATCAGCCTCAAAGTGTATAAAAATTCCGCGAGGAGAAAGAAGGCCCTGGCGCTTGGAAACAACATACCTTGGGCGCGCAACTTGAGCATAAGGTATTAGTGGACGCGCGCAGTAGTTGACTAGTTAGTAGCAGCCGCGGAAAGGATAACTCGGTTATATTCAAAGCTAGTAACTTGGTCCAATTGAAATTGTCCTGATGTAAATTCTGACTGAGTCCGAACAATGGAAGGTACTAGTACGAGAAAGAATTCAAGTTCGACTGTGACGAATGCATTAGTTGATTAAAGGGCTGAGTAATGGGGTATAGTACGATGCCAGTGATAGTTAGAAGGGATTCGGGCTTGGATGGGTTAGAAGGTGAAGTTAACTTGAAGTCTCTGGCTCAAACCCATGGGTTCTTTGTGTTAGTTCTGGTGAATTTGATAGGGTATTCTGGGGATCTGTAAATTTGGTCTTCAATCCATTGATCGAGGTCAAGCCGGTCAGGAGTGACCGTTCTGGTCGTGCCTGCCAGTACAGAGGAAGGCCCTGCAACAGGGAGTATCTCCGGCTCTGAAATTGAAGGGCTCAGACTGGGAGATACTATTGTGAGGTCTTAGCTTCAGCGCTGGCTTTAAGTGAACCACGTACTAATGATCCCGGTCCGCAACCGCTTTGTAACCACTTGCTCAGCATCCGAATCGATTGGGTATGACCGTTTTCTCCGGTTCTTCTGGTCAGATTTGACCGTTGGAGTTTCGAATGCTGACTCAGAACTACCTGCGTCCTCCTCTTCTGTCTGGTCACCCTTCTCAGCTGCAGCTATAGCAGCATCCCAGTTTTGGTAGACACGCTCAGGTATGGGAATCTGGGAGACTAAGTGGCATGAGGTCGTGAATAAGAAGCATGAACTAGCTTACCCAAGCAAATCTGCGTTTCTTGATACGCACGCCCATTGGCTCCATTCCGAAATTGATGCAGAGTGTCCCCTGTAGGTTGCTCCTCCTCAGCAAGGAAAGCTTTGAATTTGTCTTTTCCTACAAGCCTCCAATGCAGTTCATCTCCATGGTTCGGATTCACAATATCAAGCCATCGCATCGCCTCAGGCAGGAGTTTGCGGAATGTCTTATCAAGCCTTTGGGTAGTCCAGCTGTTTGAAAAGGACAGTGGGGAACCATTAGCATTCTTTGAAATGGCCAGTTTATATTTTTTGAATCCTTCTATGACGCTCCGGGAAGGATACACAGATGATGCTAGCTCATCATCAATCTGAAACAGTGAGTCTTCAAACTGTCTTCAAGTTTTCGAAATGCATACAAGGCCAGTAGGTATCAGTACCAATGTCCCATACAGGGTCATTCCAGGTGCTGCGTTGACAGCCGGAGTGGGTATGATTTCAGTCTAGCAAGGTAAACCACCTTACTCTTTTTATATACGGTGCTTTTACCTTCAGAGATGGCTTTTTACGGGTTGAACGGGTTGCGTTCTTCTTGGGTCTGAAGCCGGCGTTAGTTTCCTTCCGAGCTTCTGCTTCACTTGTCTTTGGTGCTTGAGCTCGAAGACGCTGCAATGGCTCGCTGTATTTCTCCATTATCTCTTCATACTTATCTTCCCGGGATTTAGTTCGTTTTGGCACTGCTGCTGAGGGCTCGAATTCATGAGCTGCAGCTTCGTGGCCACAGTGACGACAATCTCCTTTCTTTCCAGGCTGACGTCTGATGTTGCAAGGGCATATAGAACCATCATCAAGCTCTTCAGTGCACATTGCGAGCTTTAGAAAGGAATGACTGTATGGTAAGGAATGGATGACAAGTTGTAGTGACAGTGTGTTGGAAAAAAAAATCGGAATGCTGGCACAAATAACTTCCACTATCAGATACGTACGTGCTTGCTTGTTTGTTTCTATATACTCAATGTCTTCTTTCTAGCATAATCATCATCAACTTCAAGGCTCGAGCCCAATACGCTGCTCTTGGCCACCATACCTCAAACGGTAAAGCCATGTCTAGATGTTGTGCACCTCTCATTGGTATCCTTTCTAGTGCCGGATACCCTTCATCTTCATCCCATTCATCTCTATGCACTCCGAAGCCTAAAGGAATCTCTGTACCCAACTCACCCAGCATCTCACGAAACAGTTCGACTGAGTTGCCAAATGGATTTTGATATTCTGCGGGAGTGATGGGATCATGTCGGATGTTATCTTGCTGAGCTGCAGATATTCGTCCTTCAACTGTTCAAGTTAGAATATGAACCTGGTTAGTTTTTCGATTTTTGGACTTACTACTTGTTGACGCAGCCCCGTAGTAGCGCTGCAGTGTTTCGGGATGTACATCATCAAATTCGGCCACATATTCACCATGGTTAAGCGCACCCTTAAACATCATGTCCTATGAATACAAAGTTAGTCTGGATTTAATTGAGTGTGACGAAAGATACATTAGGGGATTGGTTTCTGCCACGACCTGAAATCGGGTGGTAGTTCCAAGTGTCAGTGAATGTGTCACAATCAGTATTGATTTCAGAGAGAAAGAGGAAGTGTAAAAGCCAAAGATGAGTCGGATTACTGGGATCTAGACCATGAAGACGTTCTAATCGCATAAAGAATGCCCTCCAAGTGCGTGCATAATAGGCTCCAACATCGACCCATAGCCGCTCAATTCGTGTGTTCCGTGTAGACCTGGAAGTCCAAAGGTTACTTGTAATGCCGGTTATCAAGTCTTTGATACATACGTTCCCCAAAGGAATGAGCCTCGGCTTGGGCCACGATGCATCACCATCCAGGTTGACACCTCCAGGTTCTCTGCACCTCTGTCTCCACGAACACGGGATGGAGCACCATATTGGTTTACAGATTCAAGAAACAAATTTTCAACAGTGGAACCCAAGTTATTGGTATGTGCCCGCAGACCGACGACCTTGCCAAATATAACATTAGTTGGGATTGTAAGTCAAGGGACTTACAGCACGAGAATACCCATCCACAATACCGTGAATCACAATTCCCCAACATATCAGTTTGTGGTGACCATCAAGATGCCAAAGCGCATTTGGACGAGGTACTTCATATACTCTGCGATCGATTGCATTGTGATTACGCAGAACTTGACCAAGCCGGTCAACACGGGCAAGTGATAGTCTTATCCGCTCCTTCTGAATTCGTATACCACAACGCCTGAAGTGGCCGATCATATAGCGAAGTCCTGCTTGTGGCCGCAGGCGTTTGTAATGACGAACCACAATATCAATTTCATGGTTACTGATTCCACTAAACCGCCTGACAATGCCACTCTGTCTGAGACAAGTACGAAATGTATGACGGTGTACACCAATTGATTGGGAAAGTCTTGTCTGATGAATATTTCGTCCAGATGAGAGGGCATTCCTCAAGAAGGCTGGATCAATAACCTTGCGAGGACGGCCACGTCGACCTGTATGTACAGTGGAGACAGGGGTTTGAAATGCAATACGAGAAGATTCACTACAAAGGTTAGATTAGGCTGTGAGCTCGAAATTGCTACTCACACATCATCGGCAGCACTTGCAGATGTTTCGAGGTCTGCTGCAAGATGGACAAGTGATTCCGCATTAGCTAGGGTCCATTCACTGCCCACTTCTTCTTCCATTTCCTTCAGGATGGGCCATAAACGACGAAGCAAATTTTCAGAGTGGATACGCAGCCGCAGTGGATCTGGTTCTTCAAGCCTTAGCAGCTGTGCTGCTTTATTATACCCTTCCTGAATCATATAATACGCCCGTTGTACATTTGGTGACCAGCCAGGTTGGTCAGTGGGGCAAGGAGGTAGTGAGGGAAAATTTTCAGGTCGTATATGCTGATCATTTCCAATCGCTATAGTAGTGAATGCAAGAAAAAATGGTACCAGAAGAAACAAGAGAGGTAGTTTCTTCCAGTGCATCTTGCAACCTGAGATGGATTGATTTAAAGACGAAGCGACTGTTAGAGTGGTATTTGTTTGGCTGCCCTGCTGGAATTGAATCACGATCATGGCACTCAAAAGACTTGGCCTAGATCCACCAGTCCGCCACAACGACGACTCGTTTTACAATGTGAAGACAGGAACAATTATTTTTGCAGTTAGTTTCTTTTTTTCAAAAAATTTCAAGGACGTGCACCCTGACCGGTACTGCATCAGGTTTTGGACAGTAAAAAAAAACCCATTCTCTATAAACTCTGCCTCGATGACCTTGCGATACGATCCAAATTTTTCTATGATCTGAATGATCTGGGTCGTTCAGCAGATTCTTGGGAAGGCCGCATCGACTCGGAGGCTATTTTGTTGCGAGACATCACTTCTGTGCAATTTGATTCATTGCTTACTTTTCTTATTAAAGGGTAAGGCATACGATTTCAGTCAGATTGATTTTGATCTTGTTAGTTTACCAGCAGATCCCACTCCTCAATTTCTGCATGACCTGCTGGAATTGGCATGTCGTTATGATATTGCTGATGGTAAGAGATGGGCCATTTCTGAATTCGAACGATTGGGAACTGCATATGACCCATGCCACCGTTTGAACATGGCAATCCAATACCACATTGATTGCTGGGTTGAACCGTCGTTCCGAGCATTGTTACATCCTAGCCTTCATCTAGATGAACTGTCGAATGAGCAACTGGGTTACCTCGATGGTTTTCCTTACACACATGTTGTCAACACCCGAAGCAAACTGGACCAGTTTCGCCTCCGTCTAATGTGGTACGAACCTCTCTATCAGCGTCATCTTCTCTGTACCACTCCGGGAAAGTGCCAGATAGCCTGGAATTCTCAGTGGTGGAGTGGGATTGGAAAAGCTTTTTTCAATCCTGAATCACCGATGACTTGTGAACAGCTTCGACAAGAGTTTGTAAGGCCAGGTGGGCTGAAATTGGCAGGTGTTTGCAATGAATGCTGCACCGGAAGTATCGCAGCAATTCTTTCTGGCCCACAAATATCGAAGGAGGAAGAGATCATCCAGGAAGCAGTTCAAACAATGAGTAGATTTCAGACGAGACGAGATGATCGTGATCGGCTCGCAGAATATGCACTTCAGATGATGATTACAGAGGATGGTCGAATGCTTCCCAAAGCGCCAGAGCTCTAGCCCGATGTATTCAGTAAGGTACTACTGGCAAAGTCTTGAATACAAATGTACCTGTTCCGCGAATGTAGTACAGCTGGTGTCATGCATGCGCGCGCGCGACCTTGAGCTTGACAACATCGCGGCACCTGATCAAGTTTTCTAAGCGCCAGGGCCTTCTTTCTCCTCGCGGAATTTTTATACACTTTGAGGCTGATAGTATCGAGGCCAAAAAGAAGACCGAGAAGAGACGAGAACTTTTGTCACAGGCTCACGCTAGCAATGAGTAACCCGAACGCGCTTTGAACGCGCTGTTGTGCTTCAGACGCGGATGAGACAAAGATGACTACTTCTAGAACAGGTCATAGACAAGCCGTCAGTCGCGTACCGTTTGAAATTGTCAGCTATTTGAGCCAATGTACGAATGTAGCTTAGAAGAATCCCATTACCATAAGGAAGACACGCTGGAGAAGTGAACAGGAGGCGTGTATACGTCCGTTGACTTCGGGGAAGGCAGGCGTAAGGAAGAACAGTCCTGAGTCAAAGAAAGGCAGTCAATGCTTAGATGATATGCTACAAAGACGCACCGAGGTCCGATTGAGAGAGAGGTAAGGCACGTGACAAACCGAGACGCTGTCAACCATTGAACCAACGCGACCGAAGTGGGCAGACTCCGGGATTCCAGGAACCTTCAACAGGTAGCGGTCTCTGTTTCTTTGTGCTGGAGAGCTTCGCATTCGGAAGCAGGAACTGTAGTACATGGATGATGGTACCCGCGTCCTCGTTCTACCATCCCATTGATATCGCATGGTTGGCCGCGCGGCACTAAGATTCCATGATTCCATCTGCTATTTAGGCACGTAATGGTGGCCATGGTCTATCCGTACATCCGGCGCAGCCTCCTAGACTTTGATTGGCATAATTTCTTTGGGGATTGGGGCTACAACATCTGTATATAGACCGACTTCTAACAACAGACATCGCCATCAAACATGATCACGTTCTACGACATCCCTTCCTCTCTCCCAGAAAAAACAATCTCACCCAATACATGGAAAATCAGGTTCGTCCAAATGTCACTCACTCGCCAACTCATTCATACTACCACCATCACAGATACGCTTTAAACTTCAAGGGTCTCCCATTCACAACCGAATGGACCGAATATCCTGACATTGCAAACCTCGCCAAATCCCTAGGAGCTAAACCAACCGGAACAAGGTTCGGACAGCCATGGTATACCCTCCCTATAATCCACGACGATACCACTGGCGTAGTCCTATCAGAATCAATTCACATCGCAGAATACCTCGATCAAACCTACCCAGATACTCCTCGTCTGATGCCTGATGGGACATTCAGTCTGCACGCCGCCCTCGTCGCAGCAATACGTGCCATTCTTCCAACGACTCTAGCTCCTCGAAACGCAGTAATCACTGCGGAATATCTGAATCCCCAAAGTAGGGAGTACTACATCAGGACTCGTGAAAAGATGTACGCAAGGCCGTTTGAGCAATGGACGATGACGGATGAGCAGGTGAAGGTAGGGATAGCGCAACTCGAGGCGGCATTGGATAATGTCTCCACCTGGTATAAACACGAGAGTCCGTTCTTTGGAAATCAACTTGGGTTTGCGGATATGATTCTCGCGGGGTATCTTAGATGGTGTCTAGGGTTGTGGGGACGGGACAGCGAGGAATGGAAGAGGATTGCGGGATGCAGTGGTGGGCGATGGGGGAGACTTGTTGAAAGTTTGAAGGCTTATGAATAATTAGAACCTCTGGCAAACATGGTCTGGTAGACTTGCACGGGCACTCGACAAATTACAATGACGATGTTCTCACCGATTCATGGATCTTGCCTGCTCCTTCTTCGTCCCTCAGCGTCACACGTCTTCAATTGTAGCGTCTTGCACACCCTCGTCTTATTGGGTGGAGTTCTTGTCGCGATAATCAAAAGGTGATACGGAAGATATCTGACTTACACCTGTCTCTGGCAAGCGCACGGGATGGATAATCTCCTGTTTCATCGAAATACGGAACGGAATGTATGAGGGCTTACGAACAATTAGAATGGCGTATGAAAATCACTTGACATCGTAAGCGTACCTGGCACAATCAATCGATCGATTAACCTATCAAGGTTACTGATCCCGACTCAGAACAAGCTTGACGAATCCTATGGCTTGTACGCAAAGTTCAGACAAAATTATACCACAAACTTTCTGAATGCTTCGTAACATTGAAGAACCAGCCTACGGTTGTCCAATGGCTTCATTCCACCACTTCTGCGCCCAGGTACCCGGGGTGTGTGTCGGTCAACAATAATGGAAGACGAGGGGTATTTGCCATGTCTGACACAGCGATCAAGTTCCGATGTGACCCTGATCTTGTAGAACCTGGGAAAGGTACCGACCACTGTAATACCAGGTATCACCTGCTCTTCAAGAGGATCCAAAAACAGCTCATCCACCCTCTTTTTATTATTATGCTGAAAAGCTGCTATGGCTTCAGCAATTAGCTGGGCTTCAGGGTCGGAAGGAGTCAAGTGGGACTTATCCTCCTGTACAAGCAGAAGGAGAGACGAGTTGATATCGAGGACACAGACGTCTGTATTGGCGTATACAAGCTCTCCACACATCTGCAGGCGGATATTTTTCCTAGTGCGAATGACAGTTTGAACTGTCTCATACCCAAGAGCACGCAAGATTTCGGCCACGAAATCATCAACAGCGGACTCTTCGCCATTCACAATCATCGCAGCCAAGTCAAGGCGTTTGAGAAGCGCGAGCGAGGCGGCATCAATGACCGCCTCAGACTGCACAAAGGCGGCTGGACCACGATAGGGAGGAAGAGGTCCTTTAAAGAATTCATCCTGAACTTGTTCCACTACACGAATATTGTAGGCCTCAAGTTCATTAAAAGTCCACTGATTTCCAGACTTGGATGTTCGAATGAGAGTTGCCATGAGGCATGTGATATCTGCGAACACGTGCCAAACACGTCCTGCAGAAATGTCGATTGTAGAATACAAAAAACAAGGAAACTAATAGCAGCACCCCGTCTCTGAGTTGTGTGATCAATTTTTTTTTTTGCTTAACCTTGATGGATCTGCCATCTAGTAACAAACACTCCGAGTCTCAACCGTAAATCTACTCCTAGTTAGGCTGGTATCGAGTGCATGTTGAGTGCATGACAATCGCGAACGATGGCCAAACTCTGATTGTCTGTGTCGTGGGAAGTGAAGACTAGGAAAGCCAATTCGAAGTTCACATGATGAAAGTAGTCCAAAAATCGATAAGGGAGGGATGAAGGAAGGAATTAGAGTCAACGAGGTTTCAACGAGGTTTCCGAGCAGCGTTACGGAAGCGTCGGAAGTTTTTTTTTGTTGCCCGATGAAGATGAAATGAAGGAAAGACTGTTAGGGTCCCGGCGCTCCTGGGCTTGCTGAGGTGTCCAGCGAGATTCACTGCGCTGAGCTTGTTGGTGATATTCTTGAGGCTGGATGATCGCGTCAGTTTTCCATATGGCGGGGCGACAGTCCACGACGATACCACTGGCGCAGTCCTATCAGAATCAATTCACATCGCGGAATACCTCGATCAAACCTACCTCGTCTGATGCCTGATGGGACATTCGGTTTACACAACGCGTGATTGTTGAGGGACCTGCGTCAGGTCTATATGAGGGCTTACGAACAATTAGAATGGCGTATGAAAATTACTTGACATCGTAAGCGTACCTAGAGTATCCATGTCACAATCAATCAATCGAATAACCTATCAGGTACTAGTCCGACTCATTGACCCCAGACAGCTTTGCGTACAACCCGGTACACCGTACCCATAGGATTCGTCAACTCGTTCAACTTGGTGTTCTCCTTCATCAACCCGGCCGCAACCAAGGCTTTCACACCCAACCGAACATAGTCAATGCAATTACCTCCAACCTGAGTAGGTGGTTCAGTCAAATGTACCGCTCTCAACTTTGCAATCGCTTCTTGACTCTCCGCCTCAGTCAGTTCAGCCAATTTAGTCGAATTTTCAGGGTCCAGCCTTCCGCCGTTCCGGATGTAGACACGCCAACCCTTCTCAGAGGTTTTCAGTGGTATGGTTTTCTTATCCGTTTCCGGAACGGCATGCATTAAGGTTCCCTCGACGAAAGTGCCCGGTATCACTGGCAATTTGGTGACAACGAGACCCCAGTGTTCTACACCACCAACTGTCGTCTTCCTGTACAGAAGAACACCATAGTCCTTAGCGGGGGTTTCTGCCCGAGAGCTGAAGGAGCTGAGGGAGGTTTTATCAACTGGTCTGCATAGAGCGTTAGCAAAACTCGGCCGGAAAGACATTCCACTTGAGCTACCTTGAATGGACTAGAGCACAGAAAAGAACAACACAAGCTAAAGCTTGAAAGAGGAAGGGTATAAAACGGAATCGCATGGTGGTTTGATGCTATTTGGAGCTGAACAGACTGGAGAACAAGCGACAAGGTTTTGAATGCTAAAAGGTGAGTGATATGAGAGACCGGCTCTTGCTCTTGCTCATTCCTGAATGGACAGTTAAATACCACCGGAAATTTGCATTTGCAGCTAAGCGCCGTCAAGGTTCGTTTCAGTTCAGCCGAGTTCAGTGTTATGTGATTCGAAAAAGGATAGCAATCCATCTATGAACGGGAAAGCCTGGACGGATACTTCAGCCTTCACGATCGTCATCTTAACCTCGCCATTCTACCTACAAAAGTCAGTGCCTCGGTGTTACCGGTGAAGTCACATCAGTCACGAATGCTCGGCAAAAAATTTCTACTCGTAAGGTCGGATTTCTTCCGCCCCGCGGCCATTCCGCTGAGCGCTCTCGCAATGTGCCGTCCAAGAACGAACAGAGGTACAGTGCCAGTCACAAGGTCCCTGCAGCTGTTGTACAGCCTTAAGTAATGATCTGGCACATTTCTCTATGAAAACTTGGGAAGAAACCTACTAAAAGAATGCATTTTACGGTGTCAGCTCAATTTTTCCCACGGTGTTTCATTTTTTCGGGCATATTTGAGAAAATTTCAGGCTCAGACATGCACTTGTGCAGCATGTAGGTGATTCAAACAGCCCTGAATAATGTTCCTAATGTGTTTTGCACTCAGAGACATTCTCTTGCTCTGTTTATTGACCCTAGAGTGGCTACAATACCATACTCAGACAGGGTGACAGCTCAAAACATTTATCTGAATAGTCTAAATTGATGTACATATCATCTAACAATAACCAAGTAGCATTCTACTGCACTCTGATTCCAAAAGAGTCTGCCTTGGACAATTGAGGTAAGGAGTGACATGATGAATAAGCATCCAAATTTGGTATGTCACACACTTAAAATGGTAACATTCCCACAGTGTTTCACTTTTCTGGGGGTCAAAAAGTCAAAAGTGGTCTAGGCAAGCTGGGAAGCACACCACAAGTAGATGTACACTGTATAAGCCTATTTTAGTGGTTTCCGAGGTCATTCATGTTATGGGCAAGATGTAGTTTAGAAATGTTTTATTTTTATCCTTCCCTGCCAAATCAGGTGCTGACATGTGATGACACGCACTGTAGGCCATTTGTTCCCAAGACTCAAATTACTGATTACTGGACGGACTTTTGCAATTGAATAGGCTGGAACCTAGTATAGGAAGAATTGCGGATCATATATATCCCTCAACACTTGAACGAACCTTCTCAGCGAGAGTGAATGGGGACTTATATCTCCGCTGTGGGCCAGGGAAGACGTGTTGAGAGTGATCATGCATACATGCACGCGTATGAGATTGCTGATTCGCACTGGCCAATGCATAAACAAAGCTTTCACAGCTTTGGAGCGATGTACTGGCCTATTCGGTGTATCTTGAATGCGCAAGGGCACAGAAAAGAACAATACAAGCCAAAGCTCGGAGCTTGGAGGATGAAGGGTGTAAAACGGAATCGCATAGTGGTTTGATGATATCTAGAGCTGAAGGTAGACTGGAGAACGAGCGTCAATTGAATGCCGCCGCAAGTTGGCCAGAAGGTAAATTACACGAGAGACCAGCTCTTGCTCTCGCTCATTTCAATATCTCAAGACCCAGCTAGAGAAGTTGAGTGTTCCTTCATCTCACAATAGCTGAATGATACAGAATAGTACCATGATAACAATTTTCATCTTCCCAGACTTGCAATGTGAAATCCATTCGTTCCCTAATGCCACAAGGTCAGGCATGTATATCTAATCCGACTGGCCCCAGACAACTTTACGAATACGCTTGTACTCCGCACCCTGAGGATCCGTCAACTCATCTAACTTAGTGTTCCTCTTCATCAACCCAGCCGTAACCAAAGCTTCCGCACCCAACCGAATATAGTCAACGCAGTTACCTCCAACCTCAGTAGGTGGTTTAGTCAAATGTACCGTTTTTAACTTTGCAATCACTTCTCGACTCTCCGTCTCAGTGAGGTCACCCACTTTGAACGAAATTTCGGGACCCGGCTTTATGGTGTTGACATACCAAACCTTCTCGTTGGTTTGTAATGGTTTTTTAGTGTCACCTTTTGTGAGGCTAATGGCGTGTATCAAGGTTCCCTTGACGAAACTTTTCTGGGGTTGCGCTTGGACAACGAGATACGCCAAGTGCTCACTCGCCTTCCCTATATCTTGCCTCACCAGGTAGACTCCCCAGTTTTTCTCTTCTCGAGAGGTGAGGGAGACGAGGGAGACGTTATGATCAACAGGTCTGCATAGAATGTTAGCGAATCGGCTGAAAGACATTTGACTCGACGTACCTTGAATGCGCAAGAGCACAGAAAAGAACAATACAAGCCAAAGCTTGGAGGATGATGGATGTAAAACGGAATCGCATGGCGGTTTAATGATATTTGAAGCTGAAGAATAGAATGAATAGACTGGAGAACGAGCGTCAAGCTCTTGAGTGCCGAAGGTAAGTGATAGTATATACGAGAGACCAGCTCTTGCTCTTGTTCATTTCCGAACGACAGTTAAATACCCCTCAGATGGCCCAGATCGAAAATTTTTACTTGGAAACCGGCTAACTTAAGCGTCGTCAGGCATTGTTTCACTTCAGCGCCCCAAGCCACGTTATGTAATTTTAAAATGGATGATATCCGATATTTATGAACTTGCCATAAACTGGAACTATACTTGAGCCTTTACATTAAATCGTCATCCCAACCCTGCTATTCTCTACATACAGAAGTCAGTAAGAAACCAACCGTGAAAAATTGCCTCGGTGTTGCCGGTGAAGCTCAATGCTCGGTAAAAATTCCTATTGTTTCAATGTTTGGCTGAGCGATCTCAGCCCTTCTCAGCCGCGCCCAGTTGAACCCGTTTAACCCGAGACGTGATGGCCGCATGATCGATAATCCGGATTTCTTCCGCCACCAGGCCCACCCACCTGAGCTATACAACGTGGTTTCTCCGCATCCTTGAGCACTCTCGCCAAATAATAAGCCATCGAAGGAAAATTAGGCCATTTGTCCCAAGACTCAAACTATCGATTACCACAGATTTTTAAATAGGTTGGTAGGAAGACATATACTGGGTACGATAGAGGGACGCAAGTAGAATTGCGGATGACATGGTGCAATATTCCTCGAGACAACGACCTTTTCAAGGGCATTGAAAGTAGCTAGTCCAAGTCCGTAAAACATTGCTGATCAGCGAGGAGTCCCAGTACCCATAATATACTGTAGCACAACTCTTAGCATAGACCTACAATACAT
>QLOY01006388.1:0-10376 GCA_003313965.1 Megacollybia marginata
ATTGACGGAGTGAATTAAGAGCAACGGGAAGTGAGCGGGAGAGTATAGACACTCTGTAGTGAGCGGGAGAGTATAGACACTCTGTAGTGAGCAGGAGAGTATAGACACTCTGTAGTGAGCTATATAATGCACATAAACTCTGCCGGAGTGACAATGAACCGGATTTGAGCTGTTGGATTGAGTTCAGCACCACAGCAGCCAAAGCGGTACTTACCGTCATTTATGTCACTCACTTGGTTTCAGCGTCTCAAATTATTCCATCAGCTGCTTAATACCCTTCTGAGATGAATCAGGCCTTAATCAGGCTTCGTAAGGCAGCGTTGAGCTTGCGTCTTGAGGTATTGGCAGAGAATGGCACATCACGTGCAACATTGAAATCTTTATGCATGAGTTATTTTTGGAAGTTTACCAGACCCTCTGATCGAGGTCGTCATCCCTCCTCAAACTCAGAGGGTCTGGTTACGAGACTACAGGAAAGCAAGATTGATTGCGCCAGACAATGATTTGAGTGAGAAAAGTCACTATAATGATCAGAACTTGACACAAGTTCAGTGAATTTGCAGTAGTAGCAACCCCCTGGTTGCAACCAAATCGTCTCGCTCACACGAAACTGGTTGTGAAAATCCGTCTCATTTAGAGTGTGATTTGAACAACCTGTCCCATATCCAGAAAAACAGATTCCCCATTCAGCTAAAAAATACAACCAGGTTGCAACAAAAGCGCTTAAGTCCAGTGGCAACCTGTCTCTGACTTAGACAAGAGGTTGCAACCACAGTCCCACTCAGACAGGAGGTTGCAACCTTAGAGTACCAGGTTGCAACTACTCAGACAAGAGGTTGCAACTATGGCATGTTAGGTTGCAACCATGAGTATCATTTCTGTGAAGTTTGCTTGTTTTAGCATCAACATGCTAAATTAATTACTGCCCCATATGTTCACATGGCTCAGTTGGATAATGTGTCCTACTTTATAGTTAGGTAAGCATTGGTTCAACTCCCCATGATAGCATTTTACTGAATTAGCTTAGATGCCGCAAAGCAGCTAGTTAGGGTGGGGGGGTTAGGTGCCGCTTCAAGGCGGCTGGTTAGTTAGAGTTAGTTAGGTTAGGGTGCCGCGCAGCGGCTGGTTAGGGTTTGGAAGGTTAGGTATGGATTACTGTATATTATATAACTAGGCCGCGAATGTGGCCGTTTACTCTGTTTGTATGTAATAGGTTGCAAACTCAGACACATAAATGAGACGCAAATTCACAACCAGTTTCATGTCAGTGACACGGTTTGGTTGCAACCATATGACTTCCACGGCTGGAATTTGTGAACAATATGAACAATATGGCACGACTGACCTGACTTGACGAGATCGACAACTTGATTGTAAAAGAAACTTATGTACACAAAGCAATACAAACATATCCTTGTCGCAGAATATCTAAGGTAAAATTTCAATATCTAGGCACTTTTCTCTGGGTGTCACTTCTAGTACTTATATTCCCTGTCGAACAGTGGACAATCGAAAATGACAACTTTCCCATCATCCGAACGCAACAAACGCGATTCGCAATTTCAATACACCATCTTCCCAATTCCAGTACCTACTCCGAAGAATTACCTGGAGAAATACATAGCGCTGCGACTTTTAGGTCTGAAAACAGACCCCCAAAGCTTCGGTTTGACATACAAAGCTTCACTGCTCCTTACAGAAGCAGACTGGCATGCGCGTATAGATTCCATTGACAAAGCCACCTTTATTGCATCTAATTCTGACAATGGATGGGTCGGCACGATGATAATTGTCAGTCCTGAGGCTCGCATCACAGCTCCTCTGCATTGGACAATGCCATCAAATGTCTCTGTGGGGACTCGAGTGTATATGGTCATTGGCACATGGGTACATCCGGAGCATAGATGGAAGGGTGTTGGAAGAATGTTGATGGAGAGGGGACAAGAGTGAATTAGACATAGACGACGGGAGAAGGGGATGTCTGGTCCTTCACGGATGGCTCTTCAAGTATACAGCCACAATATAGAGGCGATGAAGTTATATCACGGTGCGGGATTCGAGAAGCTGGAGGGGGAAGAGCGGATAGATGGTGATGAGAGAACCAAATTCTAGATGATTTCTGACCTTGATGATCAGTAAAGTACCGAGTCCGCTTTACATCGCAGGCATTTAATGTTGGTGACGGGAAGCAATAATCGCCAATGGCAAATGCATCCATTGTGACCATCATCTTTCTAGATGGCCGCCAGTGACCTGTCTGATCAGTAAAGTAAAGTAAACCAAACCCACTTTATAGATAAAACACCTTTAGCTGTATGATGCCATGCATGTTCTGGCTGTAATCCTGCGTTCGGATTCCGTCCGTCGCTTGCACACAGCATGGTGTAAGGTCAAAGGCAAGAACACTGTGTGTTAGTAATCAATGCAAACGAACAATGGACCTCAATTCCAACTGAATCCAGACTCGAGGCAAGACAGAAAGCTCCAACCTGGTCGCTGTATCGAGAGTTGTCCCGATTGGTAAGTGTATCACCCCGGGCATGGAAACTTTTGAACAGCATTTAGATTTGGTTAAAATCCTGCTTTAAATGCTTCTTTTATGGCAGGCTTTAGAATCTGTCTTGAAATTGTCTTATATATTGTATTTTACACAATATTCAGAGCACACTCAAAATTTTATTCCAATTCTTGCATTTTACAGTTCATCTCAAATGTAATAATCCAACTAGAATTTTAGACATAAATAAAGTGTCATTCAACATGTTGGCCTTTAATCTGAGTTTTGGTCAAGGTCTAAATGCTGGTCCAAATGCTGAATTTGGATCACACTCCAATGGGCTGATTTGGTCTAAATGATCTTGGTCTGAATGTTGGATTTGGTCCAACATTCAGGTCTTGCTCAAAACTCAGATCAAAAGTCAGCATTTTAAATACCTTTTGATTCATGTCTAAAATTCTAGTTAAAATATTACATTTGAGATGAATTGTAAATGCAAAGATTGGATGACTTCCCGTAGGTCGGCTAATCCTAGATTCTAGCCGGAGATATCACTTGGATCATTTGGAATATTTAGGAGAGCGATGTCAAACCGTAGGGACCATTTAGAAAAGTTAGAATCCTAGACATCTTGAGTGCGTAGCTGTCATGGTGTGACATCCTTCCCTGTTTGTCATGAATGATGATATAGAGGACCAGCAAGAGCAGCAAGAATTCCTCCAGCTACTTCTGCTTGAGGAGGATGCCACACAGGCCATAGAGGACAATGCAGTCTATTGGATAGATGCATTGAGAAAAGAGTGACTGAGTGAGTGCAGAAGTGCAGCAGAACGAGTGAAGACTGAGTAAACTTGAAGTAGAGCAGATGGATGTAACGGCTCTTATACCTTTCCACTGTGGAGATATAGACATGTTGTGGGTCTCTAGCATCACTAATAAGCTCATAAAGTGTTAATACATGCTAATTAGTGTGTAATAATGACGACGAAGCAACAATGGGGTCTACAGCATCATTAGCACGAGAATAAGAAAGTAGACCAGTCACTCACTACAGAATCCAAGGCTCCTACACCTAAGAAAAGCGGTCTTCAACCAACACTAGAGGTCCCATAAGGTGAGTCTCAACCCATAATCCCATCCACAATTAGCCACAGTGAGGTTCTGCGCAACAAGCTTGCTGGTTAGACTGGCCAGGGTTTGGTTTGGTGTGGGTTTGGGGGTGTTTTGCCTGAACCTCGAACCGGACCTCGAGGTTCGGTGCGGCCTTGGGCTGAACCTGAACCTGAACCTATAGGTTCGGGTTCAGCAGGTTCAGGTTCGGGTTCGAACCTGGGTGCACCAGGTTCGCAGCTGGGATAGCTTGAAATAGACTGAATTTGCAGAATAAATAACCTACCAATATGGCCCTATCAAAATAATTATTCTCAGCACTATCAAACAGAGAAATTCCTAATAAATGCGAATAACCGGCATGTCACATTCCATAGGTCACACGTTGGAGTCACGTGGTTCAACGCGACTTCAGTATGGGCCACACTACATGTACCTAGAGAATATATATTCACACTTGATGATTGGTTTGTGCTCGAGATAGGTGAGAAGATGGGTCAACGTCATCACATACGTGATCCGAGTGTGTCATCCGCGCTCGGCTCGCACGGCACTCTCGGCACTGACACATGACGGTGCACCCGGTGCACCTTAGGTTCGAACCTAAGGTTCAGGTCCGCCTTTGCCGTGAACCCGAACCCCACAAAGAGGTTCAGGTTCGGGTTCTACACAGCCACTGAACCTGAACCTTAGGTTCGGGTTCGGTTCGAACCCAGGTTCGGCAGGTTCGGAACCGGACCGCGGCCAGTCTATTGCTGGTGTGCCAAATTGAAGGTAGCTGTCACAGTCACAAATCATGATGGAACAGATTCGGATCTTGCGATTCGGACGAAATGTACAAAATGAGCATCTGAGGACATTGGAGTTGAGTTTTAGAACTAGAAGAGAGGGGGGTACCCCTCCTCTAGATGGTTGGTTTAGAATCCAACGACCACGATCAAAAATCGACAAAAGCAGAACCGATGTCATTCGGCTTCTCGGCGAATCTCGCTTACAGTGTCTAGGTTTAAAATCTAGGATTAGCCGGCCTACGGGAAGTCATCCATTGGAAAAAAAAATCTAGCATGCTCTAAACATTGTGTAAAATACAATATTTAAGAAAACTTTAGGTTGGATTCTAAAGCCTACCCTAAAGGAAGCATTTCAAGCAGGATTTTGACCGGGTCAAAATGCTGTTCCAAAGTTTCCATGCCTGATGTGTATGACTAAGCTCACTCGATTCTACTTGCACCCTTTGTCATTCGCGTCCTTCAACTCGAACCCAAAACACCAGCCCGCCAGTTGAACCAACCGAACTCGCAAATGCAGTCCTATCAATATCTCCAGCTGTTTGACTTTGTATACCATCGATGTCGACTGTCTCAGACACGCAAACTAGTGAACAGTTTGTAAACCATCTTAGTGACCAACTCCTGCATTGCTACATCCGCCAACCCGAAATCTCCACATGCGACGCACTTGTCCAAGAAGCCCAATGCGGCGAGCGCAAAGCAAAGAGAGAGGTTACTTTCTCCCTCACGTATCCATTTCTCATTCAAAAGTTTCAAAAAGACGCCAAAGCGGTCCCACGACAAAGATCGACATCCTGACTTTACATTCGACCGTCGGTGGAAGGAGAGATGTCTGGTTTTGGACAAAGAAATACCTTACCTGTTGCGGTCGAGCCTGTTCCCCAATCCGTCGGACGTCGCAATCGAATTCGCAAAGCAGTCTTAACCAAGGTCAAGAAATCCCTTCCTGTTCCTCCAGGACGTGCCTACAAACAAAACACCATCTTGCATACTGAGCCGTCATCGCGTCATCTTCGACATGCTCTCGACGCCACTTGTGTGCGCTACACCTACCTCTTCGTCTCGACCTGGACTGGCGAGGTCGAGAGTATGTTTTCCGCTCCATCCCTGACGGGTTCTGACCGTCCCCGCTAGAACTAGCAGCCCAACACGGTGATGATTCAAAATGATTGCATCGTCAATGCCCCACAAGGTAGGATCACTCGAGGTAGATGAAAAACTGTACTGACGTATGTTTAGATGACTCTCCCCAAGTCAAAAATTACTTCCAAAGCAACGGTGAAGAGCTTGGTCTCGCAAAGTTGATAGTGGGGGCACCGAAGAAGACTCCTCCTCCTCAGTCGTCCTCACTGTCACCCAGAGACCCGTCGAATCACAACCTGCGGTTTCACCTGCAGCAGCGGCGTCCTCCATGTCAGTACTCGACTTCAAAGACCCCAGTTCGGGAGCCTCTCTTTCCTACATCCTCGACCGAATTCTTATCATCTTGACAGGTCGGAAACTACTACAAGTCTCGCGATACCGTTCGCGATCTGGTCCTGAACCAATTTACGTTTGACGGGAACGGAGAAGTGCATTTTCAGATTACCAAATCCTCCACCGTCGCTGCCACCACCGCATCTGCTTCCTCAAGCAGAATCCAAACTTCCTCTGCATCATCATCGTCTGTTGCAGCACCGCCTATGGATTCTCTTGACCAAATGAACGCCCAGCTCCGATTTTCGCCAACAATCAAATTGGGGCCGGCATCCTAACCCTCCCAGCCAACCGACTTCAGGCGGCATCCAACAACGTCCAGCTGCGGAAATGACACATCGACTCCCAGTGCCTGCACCAGGCTTCTCCGCCGTCGCTGCCACTGCCACCGCTTTACCAAGTAGAATCCAAGCTTCCTCTGCATCATCATCATCCGTTGCAGCACCGCTTACGGATTCCCTTGACCAAATGAACGCCCAACTCCAATTCTTGTCTTACATACCAACAGTCAAATTGGGCCCGGTATCCTGACCCACCCACCCAGTCAACCAGCCTCAGGCAACATTCAAGGCCAACAACGTCCAGCCTACGGAAATGACACACTCCCTCTGCCTGCACCGGCTTCCAATCACTCTTCGCCGCTGCGAGCCTCTGCTCCATTCTCGAACATACAACTATCTTGGAATATCAACTATCTTGGAATATCGACTGGCATGTCTATATGTCCGTCCAACAACAGCACGGTGCAGTCCCGCTGCACATTACCCACCCGAAGGGACGGTCGATATAACATCATCTCCAACGCAGTCGTTGCCAATGGGTCACGGACATGGACAATCGTTCTTTTACCAGCCTTAAGTCGTAGTTGCTGTGCTTTTAGTTTTTGGTTTTTCTTTTTTTCGCTGTGACATTTGATATAGAGACTTTTTTACTTTAGTTACTGGTTTACTGGTTTTTTTCTCATTGGATAAGTTATCTGCATAGCCTATGTATCTACAGCACACTAATACGCATCCCTGACATTTGTTATCATCTGTACAGCTTTTGGGAATGAGAAGTGTCGTCCCTTGGATGCTTGCTCGTCACGGGACAGACTCTTCCTCAGACTTCAATGTTCATCGATTTACATCCAACGGCTTCGTTCTAATTCTCAACAGCAGCTTGTACATTCATCTCATTCGGGTATCCTGTACCACAATTTCACGATTCCTTTTCAGGGCCTAGGCTGACATGAAGAATGGGCGGTGCCTTGAACCAGTGCTTGCTTCTGTCATTACTAGAAAGGATGCCTCACAGCAATGACTCGGAGGCTGCTTGCTTTCACACCACCGTGAGGTGCGTTTATTGCTATCCAACTTTGCCCCCTTTTGAATCGTTAATCTGGGTCGCAACCGTCTTGCACTACCCATCACTTGCCCATCACTCAACTGTTGTCTTTCCTAAAGTGTGTTATTACCTGAACGGGATTACCTGCTCATCGTTTTCCTAGGAATGTCAGCTACGAACTTTGGAAGTACATTAACGGGTGGTATACAAGACGTATCTGCCTTCTTGCCTCTTCTTGGAACCGAACAATGCGAGAAGCACGTAGGCTCTGCTCTCGAAGGAGGCTACTTGTACGCTGCTGCTACACCTCTTTCCATCTTCGGAAGCCTTGGTATCGCCAGGGCAGGCATTTCTGTCTTCGTTGCTAGTATTTCCATCCCTAAACCATCGCTCAGTTTCACTCCTCTCCCTAAATTATCCTTCACATCCTCCCAACGTCTCTGGTGTGGTGCTCGAGTGCTCGATAATGCTGGCTTCAAACTAGTCGGTAGAGTCGCTCCATTGATTGGTATGGATGAGAAGCGTTACAAGGCAGAGTCGCGCCTGATCGAAATCCTCGAGGAGAAGCATATCGACACACCAGAGAAGCTATCCATTCAATGGCGATCCATGGAGTGGAATACTTATCTGGTTATCAGTACCATAGTTGCAGCATTGCTTAGTGGAGTTCCCTATCTTTACCTTCTACTGAAAGATCCCCAAAGTACGATACATTCACCATGGGTCTTCCCCTTCCTTCGCACTGTAGGGAGTTGCCTCACGGCAGTTTGCTGCCAGTTCCTGATCCAGTCCCGTGTAATCTCACTCATGAAGAGTCGACTTATCTTCATGGCCATGCATCGACTGCTGGTTCAAGATCTGAAAAACAAAAAAAAGGAGCCCGAATCATTACTTAAACTCCAGAGACTGTTTCAATGGGATGAGAGTTTTCCTGCTGAAGAGTGTCTATGGAGTCTCGAGCGGTATCTAGTTTCTATCTGCACCGCAGCCACAGGCTCTGACTCCTCTGAGTCTCTTCCGATGAAAGAGCGTCTCCGGGGTTTCGTGCAGTTCATACTGTCAAAAGTGCGTATTCCCAAAGTGGAAGATATAGAAACCAATCCTTGCGACTCCACGGAAGGATGGATTAACGTCCCATACTTCGGCTACCCAAACAGACTCACACCGTCACTTTATTTTCCTGACTATGCAGAATTCTCTAATCCTGATCATATCCTTCACACTCTACTCAAGCAGCACGCGGATCACTTCCCTACCCCTCATCTTCACCGCACCTTCATTGTAGTCTCATGGCTTCTGCTTTTAATTTCCCTTCCCGCCGCTGTTGCTGGCTATATTGGATGCTTCACACTTGTCACGAACAGTCACTCGCCTGGTCCCTTAGTTTGGTTGGGGTTGGAGGCTGTATTGTCGGCTCTTCGCATCTTGCTATGGGCGTGGAATCCGAGCTTCGATGAGAGGACGGGGATTGAAGTCAGTTTGAAATTGACGGAGAAGGGACCACCCATGACAACACATTTTGATATCGGTGCTGTTCGTGTCATCGATGACTGTCAAGTTCTGCTTGTTCCGGAGCGGAGGTTCCTTGAATTGATTACTCCATACACGGGCCCTCTTACTCGCTTCACAAATCCAAACAATGTAGCGTTGTATTTCATTCTTACTCTCGACAAAGAGCACGCTCAGATATGTCTGTTGATGGTGGTACTCGACTTGACAGACCGCACCGCAATCACCATCTATCATGATAGTGACAAAAAGTTGGCGTGTTTCAATACTTCAGTCACTCCAAACACTGATATCGGTGGGATGGTGGCTACAATACACTGGCAGTCCCTAATTAGAACAGGTCATCGGTCAAACAATCTAGTTCACGACCTTGGTAAATATTATGATTCTCTACTACGATCCCTGAATCGTACTGGGAACCATATTGCTTGGCTGCGATGGAAGTGGAGCCTTTTTCCCAGGTTCGAGGAGGAGACTCAGAGTCAGGGAAGCCCGGCGTCTACACCTGTCAAACTGAAAGAACACGACCTTCTCTGTCTCCAACAAAATGATGAGTATCGTTTGAAAATGAGGCTAATGGAGGTTTGGGGAGGATGGATTTTCAACAGCGTGAAAGAAATGTATCGTGAGGGATGTGATGCCAATCTTGTCCTAGCGGATCTGACCAGTGACGAGGCTAAGCAAGAACTGTATGCACTCAATGTTCTGCTCGTGCGGGAATGGACGAAACGAGAGCTTGCTCACCTCCAGTTATCAGCCGCCCTGGAGAATGTTCTCCGTGTACGTGTCCAACAAAGTGCTGAAAATGTAGCGAACGCAGACCCGAAAATGTTGCTTTCAATAGAGTGGTCATCTGTTCAGAAATGGCGACTGGAGTATGAAAGAGCCCAAGTAAAAGCACGGAGGGAGGATATGTTGAAGACTGTAGGACAGAATGTGCTTGCTAGCATATGGCAAGCTGGACAGACCTTTATAGAGGCGAAGTGGGCTACAGCCATCGAGGAGGGGTCGTTTGAGAAGGGGTCATCTGCTTTTCCCGAGGCGACGACAGAGCTCGAATGGTTCGGTGAGAGTGACGATGAAAAGCGTGCTTCTATGGAGCGATTGCAGCCCAAGTTTACACGCTGGAATGATCAATGGACCTACGAGCGACGCGAAATGGAGGCCACAATTGAACGAGTCAGTAAAGCAGAACTGAAGCAACTGGAGCAGGCCTACAAATATCCAGAGTCGTCTGCTGAATTGACTGCTCACATTCATTCCAGATTCGCACTGCTGCCATCCTCGCAAGGGAGTGCATTTGTAGCCAAGGTTAGCTCAGCCACGGTGTATGACGTAGATGACATCTCGACCATCGACGTCATTCGCACTGTCGCCAAGAAGAGTTCTTGTCGCTCTTTGATAAAAGTTGACCCAGAGTTGGTTCAACACATCCCAGAAAATGATCACCTTCTCTTCTGCTCTTCACACTGGAAAGAAGCGGATCTTCCATTCATTCAACGGAACCGCAATCAATGGTGGGAACAGCAAAAGACCAATTCATCGACATTCTATCTCTCTCCAGACTGGGTAGACTCTAACAACCGATTTGTCTACAGCTATCGCGGGACAATTGCGCATATCATGATATTCCTCCAAACACCAACACGCCTGCGATTGCATTTACT
>QLOY01006407.1:0-11494 GCA_003313965.1 Megacollybia marginata
TGGACCCGTCTACGCTACTGTACCGAATATGGTACGACCGACCTATGGCACTGCGCCCAATGGCATAGGACCTGTCCATGCCCCTCCACCCAATGTCGCGGGGCCTTCTTACACCTCACTCAACGGTGCTGGACTTTCTTACGGTGGGGGGCACAATACCTCAACAGGTTTCACGACTATACATGGGACACCTGGTGTAAACCCTCCCCAACAAAGCGGAAGCTATGGCTACCCGCATGGCCAAGCGATATACTCCAATTCCAGTGGACAAGCAATGTACCCGGGTGGTGGGAACAACTCGAACAACTTGGGGGATCCCACTGTGCAGTGACAAACACGTAGGTGAGCTGCTAGGTTTGGAGATTGTGTGCTTCGTATCGTTAGTATCACTTCGTCATTAGTATCACTTCGTCATTCTTTTTCTGAGCCGCTCCTTGTCCATACGAGTCAATTTGTATGTAGGTATACATCAAAAATATGTGCCAATGTGTATCCATTTACTAAGCTGAGCTCCTACGTGAACTTGACGTTAGAGTACTTGGATGGATATCGGAGGACTTGAGGATATCGGAGGACTTGAGGATATCGGAGGACTTGAGGAAGTCCACGTTCGGACCAGGCAGTAATAATAGTGTATAAGTCCACGGCAGACTATGAATAATATAAAGATTTAGCTCATACAAGAAACCCTTTAACTTGTTGCTTACGGCATGGCTGACGTCCTGCCAAGGGTGGTATTCCACCTCTTTCTGAAAGTCGTCTACTGAGGTGAGATTCAGTAATGATCTATAGAGCTCTGCGACGAAACTCTCGTTTTTTGTCTACATGGACGGCTCCGGAAATGTTCGAGACTCAAATCACAAAGCGGCGGAAGTGCTGCTTACACCCTTTAAGAAGAGCTTTTGCTTTCTAACCTGCCCAAGCTCAAAAGGAAGCCCTATACTGAGTTGAATTTTTGGTGTAAGGCACCGGTTTTCTCATCATAGCGTCACAATGATCAGATCGTGGGAGTTCCCTAACTTATTTGGTTGGGTATCGAAATTCTCGGGGATAGCTGCCGGGCAGCTAGGGTATAGCGGTAGGCCTTACATAAGGACGCTAGGGTATAGCGGTAGGGTTTATGTAAGGACGCTAAGGTATAGCTGCCCATAGCTGCTCGAGCTGCCGATCAGCTGCCGGGTTAGCGGTGAAAAAACAATGCCCGTTGAACTTTTGGTAGTCGGGGCCCGAACTCTCTGATTCGTGGAGGTCTGAAACGTGTGATGTGCTGAGAAACTAGTTGAACGCGCCTACGAATTGCCTGCGTAGTCTGTACCCTGACAGGTTTCGCTTCCTCGGCTTCTGTGGCGCTGCCTCTGCTTCTCCTGGGTTAGACAGATTGACTGCACCCTCCCAGTGCACGGACACCCGTGACAGTTTCACAGATGGAGAAAAGTGAACGAAAGCCCGCTGGCACCAGGTTTAGCAGAATTGTGCGTGCAGTGTCATCGAAACACTGAGTGTATACAAAAAATGTTTGCTTACATGAAGCTGAGCATGTTGATATATCTAAAAATTGAAGCTGTGGTGACTCGGAAACGATTAACAAGATATCTTGAATGGCCAATTCATTCAACCATATATGAAGCCTAATGATCCACTAGAAGTTGACTATAATGCCTGGACTGATGATCGATGAACTCACTGACAGTCACAACGCATACTAGTATGGTAGCAGCGCGTAGCGCGTAGTAACGAGTCTCGCACTGGCCATGACCGATGTCTTAGAGGACTAGGTCATAAAAGATGCGTATTTAGATATCCATCACAAAAGGTAACCTCGCACATAAACCTTTAGAGACCTTGTAAGTGCATTTAAGCCCTTACAGGCCTATGAGAGAGGTTTCCTTTCTGTGATGCCGCATATTACAGAAATCGCGCGTGATTCCAGGCGTAAATTCCAAAATGAGCGCAGACTTGAGTACTTTTAGAGTAGAATAGATAGGGAGAGGAGCGAGATGGCCTGGTGGTTGCTGATCGACCGGTCAAGACGCAAATTGAAACGAGCGACTTTCGGAACAGAGTACGAATAATAATTACCTTCTACACCTTGGGAGGTAATATTTGCAGTCAAATAAAAGCTGTTAAAGCCATTCGCAACGGGAACAAGGCAAGATTTCAAAGGGAATTTTTGGGAATGTGGTGAAAACGTTTGTGGTCACGTGGTCACATCTCGGGTCTCAGACAGTCACACCAATGAAATTAGTATTGTCAGATATGGACATGCTATTAGGCTGTATAAAAGCCAATACCAGAAACCGGCTACTCTGTAGCTTTCCCTTTTCGCAATGCTGTTCTCCTCTGCGTTCATCGCGTTTGTTTTCGCGTCAGTCGCCCTCGCAAGTCCTACTCGAAGTGCTTCTGCTGTTTATGAATCACGCACAACGGTACCAGCGGGTTTTGCGAGTCAAGGGGCACCCAGTCCCAACACCGTCATTAACCTGAAGATTGGTCTCGCAGCTAAAGACTGGAGCGGACTCGAGACTACTTTGTACCAGGTCAGTACCCCGGGCAGCAACACATATGGACAACACTTGTCCAACGACGAGGTCAGGACTCTTTTGACATCAGAACGCTACTTACGCGTCACTCATAGGTCAAGGCTTTCGTAGCTCCGACCTCGGAAACCATATCCGCAGTGACAACATGGCTCACAGAGAACGGTGTCGAAGCAACACCCAGTGGCGCTTATGACGACTGGCTCGATATCTCATTACCAGTATCGAAGGCTAACGAACTTCTAAACGCCAACTTTGAAACCTTTGTTCACGTCCCAAGTGGTCATACCTCAATCCGTACCTTATCTTTCCAACTACCAGTCGACTTGTTCGAACACGTCGACGCCGTTCATCCAACAACAGCATTTGCCAGACTCTCTCGCACCGGACCCGTTTTCACTCCTATCGTCAACAAGAATGTCACATCGCGTGCAGTTCTCGCATCCTGTACGTCGACCGTATGTGTTTTTTTTCCGGTTCTCGCACAGTTATTCCGGAATCTGATGCCATTACCAGGTAACACCAACTTGTCTCCAGGTAATGTATCTATGTGTGGATCAGTACGGACTTTAACGTTCCAAGGATCTCTATGGGATCCCGGTTATGCCTGCTACCCAGTCCAGCAACAAGCTTGGCGTCAGTGGTTTCATAGGTGATATTTACTTCATTACTTTGAACTAGACTCATTCGTTATCAGATCAATGGCCACAGGCTCGTTTCGTCCTGTTGGATTCGACTGTTATTGTTGACGCATGGTCTCTAGAAATCGGACTTGACGGCCTTCCTGACGTCCTATCGTCCGGATATCCCTAGCGATACCACGTTTACTCTTGAAACTTTAGGTGCGTGTTACTGTGTCTTTCGTCTTCATCAATGAACCAGTAATGGAGACGGAGGCTCTGACCCACAAGGGAATAATTACGCGGGCATCGAAGCTGTGAGCTCTATACATTTTACACATACTGGGCTTGACGCTGATAGAACCTGGATGTACAATATACAATCGGGGTGGCAACTGGCGTACCCAACGTTTTCGTTTCGGTTGGAGAGTCAAATTCAGATGGTGAGCCTAACCAATGTCTGTTACATAACTGAGCCCCTCCTTTAGGTGCTGACGGTTTCCTCGATATCATTACAAAGTCAGCCATTTATTCCTATTTTTATCTATGTTTCTGACTCCGCGGGAACAGCTTACAGGGCCAGACCGCGCCGCCGCAAGTGCTAACCACCAGTTATGGTTTTAACGGAAAGTGGTTCTGAATACGTTAAATGCGCACGTTATTGATCTTTCCACAGAGGGTGATCTATCCACAACGGTAGAAAACAAGCTTTGCAACGCCTACATGACTCTTGGCGCCCGTGGTGTATCAATCTTGTTCGCATCTGGTGATGGCGGTGTCTCTGGTTCCCAATGTAAGGGCTTCTCCCGCATGTGTCTCTATACTGATAGTTTTTCCTCCCAGCGCAATCATGCACCAGATTTGTACCGACTTTCCCTTCGGGTTGTCCCTTCATCACTTCCGTTGGTGCTGCGACTGGCATTTTCCCCGAAACTGCGGCTGACTTTAGTGCTGGTACCGTCCTTTCCGTCGGGTAAACAACTAATTGAAACACCTCATCAGGTGGATTTAGCAACTTCTTCTCTCGACCATCTTTCCAGTCCTCAACCGTCTCTACTTATCTCACTGCTTTGGGCTCAACCAACTCTGGTAAATTCAACACCTCTGGTCGGGCTTTCCCAGATGTCTCTGCTCAGGGCGTGGATGTCGAAATTGTCGATGGTGGGGAAACCGGCACTGTTGACGGCACAAGTTGTTCTGCTCCCATTTTCGCTAGCATCATCGCGTTGATCAACGACCAGTTGCTCGCTGCTGGGCGACCCGTACTTGGGTTCTTGAATCCCTTGTACGTGTTTTTATCCGTTTCGAGTGTTTCAAGTGCATGATTTAGCCTCTACGCTAACCCTGATGCCTTCAACGATATAACCACCGGTGACAACCCTGGTTGCGGGACGATAGGATTCCCTGCTAGAGCTGGTTGGGACCCTGTACGTATAAACAAATACTTTATCAGTCCTTACATGTTCTACAGGTTACTGGTTTAGGTACACCCGACTTCTTTGCCCTTCTTGTGGCCGCGTTGGGACTATAAGCAGTTCACGGATCACTATGTAACACAGCGTGGAAAGTGTGTAACTTTGAAGTTGCAATAGTTTTTACAGAGTCTGGAAGCACGGATCATTGAAAGGATTCAAAAAGCAGGTATACAATGATCATTGAATTCCAAATGCCGCTGCCTGTGTGCGCCAGTGGTGATTGCAGGGCATTCGGTGTTTAATCTTGCGGAAGTTTCGAAGGTGCATTGAGTGCAGCATGGCAGTACTGCAACTCGAGCGTATGTAATGAATTCTACTTACAGTCTACCAGCTCTGCCCGGTTTACTGAAACATACCTATACATCATAAAACCAACTGTATTCAGCGCTTTGGTGCACTGTGGCCTATAGTGGCTCGATATATAGGGGAGATGCTGAAATCAGAAAGAAGCATGTTTTGTATGGCATTGTTTACGCGTCGTTACCACAGCCACGTTCAGTCTAATGCAGTAGCTCTCTTCCATGTCGAACCGACACAGTATAGGACTTGGGCTTGCCCAAACACAACACCCCTACTCCCTAGACTCGCCTTCTGAAACATACAGTGACCCAGAAGATGACTTGGAGGTCAACGAAGACGAAGTGTTACTAGAAAAGTCTCAGCAAAATGATGATAGACCGGACAGTCCACCCGGCAGTCCTGGACGAGCGGAGAGCGGTGTTCAGTTTTGGAATCCAAAGGTATTCCTTATAATCGTATACAAAGCATTCATTGAACCGATTAGCGACCGTCATCGCTTCGGTATCTTCTATACACTCTTACTTCTCTAGTCCTTCTCAGTGCAATTGTCGGCATATTTGCTGCCCAACGATACAAAGGAACAGTGTTGGGTGTGCCAGGGACCCGGAGAATAACAATGGACCATGTCTTCAACGGGACTTTTGGTTCCAGTCGGAGAGACGTCCATTGGGTTCCGGAAGCAGGCGATGGTGTATTCAGTGTATTGGACTATGATGCATCGGGGGATACCGTCATTAATCTGGTTGACTTGAAGACGAACAAGACAACCGTCTTGTTAAATTCCGTCGATGTTCGCGAGGTGAGACTGGTACGACTTGCACACTTCTGTTCGCTGACCGTCTTATAGCCGGTGACGGGCATACCACTCGACTTGGGCCGTTGGCAGCTATCGCCCGATATGAAGTATGTGCTTATCAAGAGCTTCGTCAAAAAGGTACCTATTCCCTTATTGCCATCCAATGTTCACTCTTTGTAGCAATGGCGCTGGTCTTCCTTTGGAACCTACTATATTCACGATATAGCAGCCAAGAAAACTCGACCTCTCATTCCTCCAGAGTATCTTCCCCTGCATTCCGAGAAGCCTGAAATCAGCCGTACACGCTATGCTACCTGGTCACCAACAGGCGAAACCATCGCGTATGTCCACGAGAGTGACTTGTGGATTGTTCCAGACATCAGGGATACATCCAAACCACCTATCCGTCTTACCACAACACCAGCTGAGGATGCCCAGGGTAACGGAGATATATTCAACGGTGTCCCTCCATGGGTCTACGAAGAAGAGGTAACCCGTCCTTTCTTTGCCCAATAAGCAACTAACCAGCGCCAGATATTCAGCTCGGAGCAAACACTCTACTTCTCACCGACATCCACCAAACTCGCCTTCCTCTCATTCAACGAATCCTCTGTCCCAGAATACACATTCCCGATCTACAACCCCACAGACGACAACGACAAAGTCGTACCCTATACCACCGATCTCAAAATGCGATATCCGAAACCCGGCTCACGCAATCCAGATGTCGAAATCTGGGTATTCGATCTAAGCGGGTACATCTCCTCAGCCAAACGAGACTTGTCAGAGAGACAAGATAGACCCGTTATCGAACATGAAGTTGATCCGGTCGCACAGCATCTTTATAGACTTGATTGGAGCCCTCGTCATGAATCTCAGAATTCCATTATACTCGAGGTTGCTTGGGTCAGTGAGAGTGGGTTGGTTGTTAAAGAGGTTAATCGGAATGCGGATGTTGGCAGGGGGATTTTGTTCGATTTGCATACCTTCCCGTCTTCTTCGTCTTCTAATGTCATGACCGGCAAGGTGGTTAGGAAGTTGGGTAAAGATGGGGAAGAGGGTGACGATGGCTGGATTGACAATGTAAGCTTTTGCATGTTTCTTTTGGTGTAGCCTAACGTCGTCTTCTTCCCAGTCTCAATCCATCTACCCACTCCCCATTCCTCTTCTTAAAACACTCTCAGGATCATCCTCTTCCTCTACAAACGAGCTTTCGGCATATCTCGACATCGTCCCGCACAACGGCTTCAACCACCTCGCAATCTTCCCCTCCGCAAACGCCTCCCATCCCGTTTTCCTCACCTCCGGTTCCTGGGAAATAACAGACAAAGTCCAAGGTGTAGACGATTCCGGCGTGGTATACTTTATCGCTGCGAAACCCTCCTCAACAAGCCGACATCTCTACGGAGTCAAGATTCCTCAATTGGCTCAACTCGCTACGCTAGTCAAAACCAGCAGCGCAACGCCAAATGGGACAGTAGCCAAAACGGAGTTGACAGAGTTGACAGATGCGGAAACGGATCCTGAAGCGTATTATTCGACTAGTTTTAGTCCTCGTGCAGGGTTTTATCAGTTGGATTATAACGGGCCTGTGGTTCCGTGGCAGAAGATTGTTAAAATTGGGGATGAAGGTGCGTTTTCCATTTCACTCCCTCCCCAAGTGATTGACGAGGGGTTTAGAATTCAACTATGTTCTCACGACGAATGAGAGGTTGAAGAATGTGACGCAGGAATTTGAGACTCCGACGGTTGTGTATACTACGATTGATAGTGAGGGGTATGGTACGTCCCAACCCTCTCCCTCTTTTCCTCCTCCCAAGTCAAACTAATCTGCTGTGTAGAATTGAACGTGAAGGAAATGCGTCCCCCGCGTATGGACGATTCAGGTCGAACCAAATACCCCGTCTTATTCCGCGTTTACGGCGGTCCATTCTCTCAACTTGTTGATCTCAGATACCAACGCGACTGGCATGATTATGTCGTTTGCGGGCTTTCGTACATCGTCGTCATAGTCGATGGACGAGGGACAGGGTTTAAAGGAAGAAAATTGAGGAATATCGTTAAAGGGAATTTGGGCTTTTGGGAGACTAGGGATCAGGTTAATGCGGCAAAGGTTTGGGCTAAGAAGGAGTATGTTGATTCTAAGAGGATTGGGATTTGGGGATGGGTGAGTGCTTGACTTGACTCTCTTATGCATCTGATGAGGTTTAGAGTTACGGAGGATTCATGTCTTCCAAAGTCGTCGAAGCCGATGCGGGGATCCATTCTCTCGCTATGGCCGTAGCCCCCGTTACGAGTTGGCTCTTGTACGATTCGATATATACCGAAAGGTATATGAATCTACCCTCCGTCAACCCTGGTGGATACGTCAACGCTAGTATATCCAACGTGACAGGGTTCCATCATGTTGATTTCTTATTGGCCCATGGGAGTGGGGATGATAACGTCCATTTTGCGAATTCGGCGCATTTGTTGGATATGTTTACCAAGGAGAGGGTTAGAGGGTTTAGGTTTAGGATGTTTACTGATAGGTATGCCCTTCTTTTTCCTCGTGAGGTGCAAGTGTGCTAATTTGCGTAGTGATCATAATATAATGCGGAGAGGCGCCTATAGAGAGCTTTTTGAGTATATGACTGCGTTCTTGATTGAGAAGTGGGGGAAGGGAGGGAAGAAGCGTGGATGGTGAAACGTAGAGCAGTATATTTATCTTTCTACTTATAATGATTTGCTCAACAAGGACAAAGATCGCATACATTCGTCTAATACTTTCCGCGGGTTAGCGATCCGGACCTCGTAAATCATCTTACAACCTTTACGGCTTATCCGATTACCGAGTCACAAAAACTGGAATCCTCTACGGTTGATACCCATATTACTCATCACTATATCAGCTTATTTACTTGAGCCAGCTGTGGGCTATAAAAGCAACGAGTAATTGCTAACCAGGCTGATCAACATGATGGGTACAGTGTTTCTCACAGGTGGAACAGGGAAGACATCGACGCGTATTGCTAGTAGGCTACAGAGCCTCAACGTCTCTGTTCTTCTCGCATCTCGTAAAGGCCAGGCTGGTGTTCCCACTGGCTACGACGGAGTCAAGTTTGATTGGTATGATGAAACCACCTACGAGAACCCCTTCAGCGGAGACAGGAGTATCGAGGTGATGTATATCATCCCTCCCTCTCGAGCACCAGGACGAGATGCAGTAGCATCTACGAAACAATTCATCAATCTCACGAGGGAGAAGGGTGTTCGGAAATTCCTTCTTATGAGCGGCATCTGCTTTGATAAGGGAGATGCCACCACTCCCCACGGTGAAATACACGCGTATCTTGAAGCCATTGGAGTGGATTATGCAGTGATTAAGCCTTCCACATTTTTCAGTTAGTCGGAATCTATCGTCTGGCTGATTAGCTGAAGAGATTCACTAGGCAACTTTCTACACAGGTACCCGTCTATTAGAACACGCGATGAGTATACTACAGCTACTGGTGAAGGAAAAATGGGACCTGTTGCTGAAGATGACATTGCGGATGTCGCAGTACAGTTCCTTACCGCCTCCAAGCTGGGTGGTGCAGAGCCAATCATCGTTGGTCCAGAGTTGCTTACCCATAATCAAGTATGTCTGTCTGGAGTTTAACGCAAAGCTGACTAGCAACGTTTTACTTCAGATCGCTGAACAGCTTTCTCAAGTACTTGGTCGTAAGATCACCCATCGAAGTGTCTCATCTTATCAAGGACGGCATGCTAGAACGGATCGCAAGTCTGTTGGCTGTCGTTGAAGCCAACTTTGTTGCTTCTGGAACTGAAGAGAAAATGTACTCCGGAACTTTAGACAAAGCTGTCGGAAAGATTCGATTTTTGGAGTTTGCCCAGGCGAATAAAGCTGCATGGCAAAAGTAGCAATGCTCAGAGCTCGAACCGGCTGGTATGCAATGTCACTTCTTGTCCAGAAAGCAATGGACAGGGTCCTGCTATTCTTCAAGTTCGTTGTCTAGTAGATAATATTATAATATTACCAGGTATGATTTCATACCGAATGAGTCACAGAAGCTTCGGGACGCCAATGCCTCTTGTAGAAAGATTCTCACCGACTGACTAACCGAGAAGTCTGATTCAGCATCTTTGTCAGGTCAAGATATAAAAGCCGCAGTTCTTCGACTCAACTTGAAGCTCAGCGCTCAGCGCTCATCTCTATGACTGGTACAATCTTTCTCACTGGCGGTGCAGGCAAAACAGTCACCCCTATCGCTTCCAAACTCCAAAGTCTCAACATTCCTGTTCTCCTCTCATCTCGCAGAGGCCAGGCAGGGGTTCCGACTGGTTTTAAAGCGGTGACTTTCGATTGGTTTGATGAAGCCACCCACACCAACCCATTCAATGAGGATAATGATATCGAAGCGGTTTACATCGTCTTCCCGGATCCAGTCCCCACAAAAGACTCCGTTGCATCATTCAAGCATTTCGTAGATCTCGCACAGAAGAAAGGGGTTAATAAATTTGTTCTAATGAGCGGGTCCATATCTGAAAAGGGAGGTAGGGATCCTCCTAAAAGCCAGCTTCACGCGTATCTTGAAGCTATCGGTGTGGATTATGCAGTACTCCGACCTTCATTCTTCTTTGGTGAGGCTCACTGACTTCCCCTCCTCATAATCTGAACAAATCAATCAGGAAACTTTCTGTACAGATGGCCTTCCATCAAGGCCGCTGACGAGATTACTTCGGCTGTGGGCGATGGCAAGATCGGGTTCATTTCTGAAGATGACATTGCAGACGTCGCGGTAAAGTTCCTCACTTCCACAAAGCTTGGAGGCGCAGATCCTATTATCGTTGGTCCGGAGTTACTTTCTTATAATCAGGTAAGTCGAGTCTTGATGTTTGGAAACCAGATTATAAGCTAGCAGATCGCAGAACAGTTCTCACAAGTACTCGGTCGAAAGATCACTCATCGAAAAGTCTCCCTTGAAGAGCGGAAATCGAACTTTGTAGCGGCCGGCCTACCAGATCAGTTTGCAGCCATGCTGGCCTCAGCAGAAGCGGATTTCTATGCTACTGATGGAGAGGAGAGACTGCTCAGTACTCAGTCAGACAAAGTTATTGGAAAGATCCGCTTTATCGAGTTCGCAGAGGCGAACAAAACTGTATGGCAGAAGTAGCAATGCTCGGAGCTCGAACCGGCTGGTATGCAATGTCGCTTCTTGTCCACAAAGCAATGGACAGGGTCCTGCTATTCTTCAAGTTCGTTGTCTAATAGATAATATTAACAATGAGGTGTGATTTCATACTTTCTGAACGAATGTAGGAGCAATAGAAGCTTCGACTCGGACATTCAACGCCTCAACCAGCAAAAATAGAGCATACTACATACAGCTACTTTCAGACTTGAGACTATGACATCAGAATTCACCCAGATCATTTAGCGCCATCGACATCCTCGACCGAGATGTCTAGACCTCTGTCCCGAAGCATCATCAACGATTGAAGCATCCCTGGATTGATGCGATCGTTTACAATTGTCAGTTTGACGACCCTGATACAGGCAACTTCGTCCGGCGAATCGTCAACAAGACGTGCGGCATGGAAGGGTTTCCAACGCGAATAGACTACCTCTCCAAAGAGGTTTATGTTAAACAAAGAGAGTTTACACCTTATTTTGAGTGTAAAAGACTGGAGGCACGTTAGAAGGGGGTGTTGGTCTTGATGGCAGCAGTGAACACTCGAAAGTAATTCATCGGTGATCATAATTTTGTCGGGGTAAGGATCGGA
>QLOY01006408.1:0-11445 GCA_003313965.1 Megacollybia marginata
GTACAAAATACGGCCGTACGGCGGCCATTCAAAACCTGAAATGATACGGGTACCATCCAGTATTTATGGTCCCGTATTACCGTATCTGTACGGATACGGTTTCAAGCCCTAGTGCCGGCATAGGTACCGCCAACAGTCGGAGTCCCTGAATAATTATTCAACCCGCATATCCTGTAGCTACTGAATGAACAATAGCCGACCTTTTTATTCTCGCAGTGGCATAGGCAGTGTTGATACTAGACTGGCTGTGGTCCGGTTCAGGACCCACCTAAGGCAGGTGACATAACTTACCAATAGCTACCCATATTTGGTTGAACGTAATCTAGCAGACAGCCATGGTGCCGGAGTACCGTATATTAGTCATACCTTCTAAAAGTAAAACACCCTCGTCATTGGGGATGCTGGGGATGCTGCGAGGACGTCGCTGTCTCGTGTTGTTTGTAAGTAGTTGGTTTATAGTCTCGACACACTTTCTCATGGCACGCCAGTCTCGTGTTCCCCTGCAGGGCAGACAAAACCCCAGTCCATTGAAATGACGCAATGATAAGAAATCAAGCACGCAGGTCAACTCTGCGCTCCAAGATATACGTCGCAAGGCTGTACTCACGCATCTAGCCAGATTTGTCCATCCACCTGCACCCAACGACACTGGTGCCGACGCATCTAACGTGTCTGAACCACCAGAACGTGTCAGCAGTCCAGTTGACCTGCCTCCTGGAGAACCTATGGAGGTTATGGTGGATGAGGAGGTTGTAGATCTACCAGAGAATTCTTGACGCACTCAGCCTGATCAGGAGGCCTTCCGCCTGTATGCCTGTTGGAAGGAACTCCTCCCAACCCTACACGAACCCTACCTCCGTTTTCTCAACCACACTGTTGGCCACCCAATGCCTCCTCTTGCAGAACTAGTTACACCTTGTCAAATTACTTCATGTACGCATACATCCACTTCTGTTCTCTGTTTGCTTTTGGATTGTAAGTCTACTGCTCACTTGTTCCTTAACTGACTGTGCATGTTTCAGACTTTGTCGAAAAACAGGTTACCTATTGCAATTGCCAGACACTACCGCAAGTGCTTGTCGAACATGGATTGTTCCCAACAGCACCTCACTCTCCATGTATGGCGATCTCCATTACACTTCTTGACCTCTACAGCACTCTGTTCGAATGTTCTTGTGATGCTATCAATGCAATGGCATCTGCACTGGCTACGTTCTATGAGCGTTGAGGGTTTCCGGTCCTAAATGAGAAGGTAAGCCACTGGGTACTTATTAGACGAACACTTACATATTCAAGGGTCTACCAATACGCAATCCATTTCATTGTGGGTTAGGCTATGCAGTCCAATGGCTTGACTGCTTGCAAGTTCAGGTAAACAGCACCCTAGACACCCTGCTTCAACAATGCGACAAAGACTATACTGCAGAGGGGAATGACACTGATAAATGCTCTTCTGGACAAGCTGATCGAACTTTGTGAGACCTATGCCCTGCTTGTTTTGGGGGGAATTCATTTGGACGACCGTTAGCAAAGTACGTACCTACACCTGACGCGTTCCCCGTTCTGACTGTTGCAACAGCGGTGGTGACATCCATCTTGCGATGGATGGAAACTTCCATCACTGCCACCTCAGAAGTGCTGGTAGTAGCCCAGTGTTCTATGACCCCAAGTTCTTCCTCAGCAAAGAGGAAGTTGATGCTGTTGGCGAACATATAGTAGCTGCAAGGTCCAAGAAGCCAAGGAAGAGGGCTCCAAAGGTACCAGATGAGGCTGTAGATGCGTGTGAGGGGTCGCACTTTGCTGCAAAGGGGGATCAGAACAATCGTGCAAGTGACTTTGACAACAATGGTCTGATGTCAATAGTCTGTCGCCATGACATTCCGTTGTTCTTCACTAATATTGACACCCCTGGCAAGCAACAGAAATACGCCGTCGCCCTTCTCAAGAGGGTCTTGTCATTATTGCCTCCTCATGCAATGGTTACGCTACTATATGATCTAGGCTGTGTACTAGACCGTAGTCTTCACCTGGTAAGTCTCATATACAACACGGAATACTTTATGCTGAACTATCTACAGTACCATATTCTTGGCGATGATATTTTGAGTCGCGTTCAGTTTGCAACCACCGCGATGCATGCGTGGGCCCACCAGTGGGCTTGCCAACTGGTTTACAATCCTCGTCTGAGGGAAGCATTGGGTCTAACAGATGGGGAGGGAGTTGAGCGAGTGTGGGCTGCTCTGATAGCTCTCATTGGGATGGAGTGTCATTCGGGGGTACGTATCTCTGTCTTTGATGCTCTGTACTCATCCAAGTCCCATAGAGGTCACGTCGTATATGGCTGATTGATCAACAGCTCCGGTTCTACAGCAGTCGCCACTGTGACCAGCTTGGGGACTGGTTGTCTCGCAAACTCGTCAAAGGAGTCCAAGCGCAGTCTGATAGCTCCCAGAAAGAGCTCAAGGGACTTGGAATACCGACCAACCACCTACACGAACAGTGGGCCCTACAGAAAGATGCCCAACTATCAATTCGAGCACGTATGTTCACCATCCATTCTTATATGAATGTAACTTACATTCAACAGATGCACCCCTGCGAGTGAAGGCGCAGCTTGACGAAATCCTCAACCTTCAGAATGAGCTTGACAATGTCAAGACTGCCATACGAAAAGCAAAGACAGCATTGAAGTCTCAGCAAGCACGTCCCAAGCAGTTCAAGAACCTCATTTCTAGTCTCGAGAACACTCATGGCATACTCAAGACACAGGTGGACGACCTTTACTCGAGTTTGGAGGTTATGCGTGAGTATCCTGAACTTTTAGGGATTGATGTACGATTTCTTTGTACTCTCTTGCTTGCATGCGACCTCAAGATTAATGTACGTCAGATGGCTGTCGAGAGCTTCTTCGAGTGGGAACGACTTGACCAAGCAGTCAGTGGACGTAACCAGGCTCTCGGTAAGTTATCTGTCCTTTGAGCAACGTGGACTGACAAGGCGTAGGTACCAAGATTCATCAGGCTGTATGCAAGGGGATTGCAAAACGCAAGCCTAAGCTAATGAAGGCACTCGAGACGTACAACACATACTGCAAGACCCTTGCCAAAATTGCTCCACTCGATTGCCTGGTACCCATTCCCAAACCACTTCCCACTGAGCTAGGACCCCTATGAGAAGACCCTGATCTTATGCAAGATATCTGGATCACCCCACTGTCGCCCAGTGAACCAATGCCTCCATGGCTGCAAGACCCAAATGTTCGGCGAGGGATACGAGCTTTACTTAAGCTCAATCGGTGTAAGGAGGAGCGAGAATGTTTGGACAGAGAGGCCAACACTCTCTGTCGATGGTATGGTAGGATGCTGGTGTCTATAGAGACTGTCCTCCGCATTCCAGCTGGTAAGTTGTCTTTGGTGATTGTAATTCTGGCAATGCCAACATACCTTTGCAGGTCAACAATTCTACGTACTTCTCCAACAGAGACGTGACCACATGTTACACCTCAAGCACATCTGGTCTGGGCCTCTCCTTCCCTGCGAACGGCTAGATGCACATATTACGAGTGCTCCGATCAATGCTATGCGAGTTACAGGTACCTCCAACCCTCTTGTCTGGATTCGGCTGACTCGTCTTTGTGAGGACGTAGACTCGTTCTGAGGATGAGGACACCCCACACTGTACCACAGGTGACATCCTCATTGCAGATATCCTTACCCCCGAGGAGGAAACTCCACAAGAGGAGGTACCTCTGTCGTCCCCATTCCCAGTACCTCTTTCGTCCCCATTCCCGGAACCTCTGTCATCCCCATTCCTGGTGTCTCAGATCTTGTCGTTGTCACAGACAGCTCCTTACAAAGCCTTGTCGCCAGTCCTTCCTATCTCCCAGTCATCATCAAGACCGGTTCGTCCTGTGTCACCACACCAGTTCGTCCTCTTCGTCCTCTTCCCATCCTGTCTGCATCGTCAACGGTCTGTCCCCCCTCGCCAGCATCCTCCGATATCATCATCTTGACACCTCCCTGTCCCACCCATCAAGTACCCAAAGTTGGAGACATCTCTGGGTCATTTCCCCTCGCTCGGACCTGCGGCCATATCCAGCCTGATGCTCAGGCGCTCTCTGCACTTAAGGACTACACATGTGCCTTCCCATCGATGCAGGGCCCACCTGACGCAACACATTTCTTCGATGGATTGATTCAGCAAGGCCTTGGGGGATTATTCATTGAGGCGAGTGATCTACAACATCTTCAGAGCCCAGACCGACAGCTAAATGATGTTTGTATAAACATGGGTGCTCTTGTTCTGCAACAGAGCCTAGTCGACACTTCTGGAGTCCCTTCCTGTGCTGTACTCTCTTCCTATATCGTCAGTGCGTCATGTCTCGATGCCCTCTGGTGGGCAACACGGGCAACCCTTTACTGGCAGCGGTCTGTTTGGATCCTACCGCTACATTTAGAACAGAGTCATCATTGGGTAGCATGTGTTATCAGACTTGAGAAGCGTACTGTACACATGTTTGATAGCTTGGCTTCCAGTCATACCTATGCGGCATTATGTCTGGTAAAGTGTCTTCCTATATGCTTAAATTGTCCTGATCCATTCATCAGATTGCATACCGTATTACAAAGGCATCGGTACTCAATGCGAACACCCATGGATACGAGCTCTCTGTGCCTCTTGAAACATTTGTTATAACACCCATTCAGGTACGTCGTCTTTCTATGCAGTACAATATTGCTCATGCATTCCAAGGGACGGCCTCTTCAAACCAATTCATTCGACTGTGGCATGTGGGTCCTTCTCTACGTGTTCACAGTGCTTCGAGGTTATGATGTGATACAGAATGTGGGGCAAGAGGACATGCCAGAGATTCGGTGTTATATTTTGAGAGCTATATACAATCTATGTCACACCTGAAATGACAAGTTCTTCGTCTTTTTGATATGCAAGTTGTCAGTTCTGCCATTTGACAACAATGTCCTTCCCTTCAAGAATATCACAAAGTATGCCGTATAACCACTGCTTGAGTGTTGTGAACACAGCCTGGTGTGCATCCAGCTTATTGTATGCTTCATTCGCACCGAGGCGGTTCAGTATGACCTGCATGGTACGATGATATGCCTTCTCCAGAACCTCCACCTCTTCCAGGCATTTCTCAAAGCACTCGGAGACCTAGATGTTGCATAGTCAAAGCATAATCTATCAAAAAACCTGGTAAACAGTCAGTGAGTAGATACAGACAGTCAAGAGACGTACCTACAAGGGTATTTTGTTGTAACCTTGACGAGCCTTTCAAGAATGTTCTTTGCATGACCTTCCCAAAACTGTGCTTTGTCTGGCTGTGGTACGGATGACTGGCTATGAAGAACACATGAGTGCGGACTTGGGGTAGAGGATAGCATACGGTGGTTTGTGTACAGCTCGGACGATGGATTTTCTTGTGCCCTGTCTTCTGGAGTTACAGTAGTAAGTCATGTACAACTTAGAAACATACCTTTCTTGCTCCTCCTTTGTAAGCCAGCATTGCTGCTTTCGGCCTTCAAGAATTTTGGTTTTCTTCCTATTGCACGCCAACTAAGCAGACACTTTGGCTGGAGATTGGGGTACATACCATTGATAATACTGTCGCTATTTGAGCTGGTCAGCTGCAGAACATTCGTCTTTGGTGTAATATAGCCGCTTCCTGGGCATGGTATGCGTTGACGATGGAAGAAGAGGAAACACCTTACTAAATCACGCTTTGAATCTGGTCCAAATGGTGGCCATGGTTCCACTTTTTCATTTGGACAGATCTTGATGCATGGATCCCTATAGCAGGTGCAGAAAGAGATTAAGTGATGTTTCCTGAGTTTTCTAGGCAGGATATTAGCAGATAACCACTCCAAGAGGGTTTCAATATGTTGATGGATTGCAGTGGCAAGCATGTGACTCAATGGCGGCTGTTTTTCCAAGTCCCTCATACAACCTTCAGACTGGTTCGGACTTATCTAAAGGACATGAAAAGTCTTATATGTCGGATATACAGGTCTGGGTGAGTAAGGTATCTGTTGGATTGGTACGATTGGTACACCGACTTGAGGGTACGTGCAGAGTGCGTGACTCACACGTCACCACTTTGTTTTTTCTTCTCCCATCGTCAAGCACTCTTACAGATCCTTACAACAGTATGTGCACACCCATGGTGAATTTCCCGCTTCATTGAATATAACTGCAGAAGATACGACACTTAGGTCACGGCTGCCACCCTGCTGTCAATGTAACTGGCCCATCACGGATATGACTCCAAGATGCACCAAAGCGTGTCGAACTGGGCATCCCAATCGAGTTAATGTGCGGCTATTACTTCAGATGTGCCCACCTTTAAAGGACGTCCTTTGGTCCGTTTTTTCTCTCTGCCCAAACACGCTCCAGTGTATCGTACTGTACTGCCTATCTGACAACCCGGCCTCAAACAATTTCTGTGCAATTTACCCATTTTCTCTTGACTTGGTACGTTCTCCAGTCTGTTTAACGCATCTTCAGCTTACCTTATGACACAGAACATCATATTGATTTTTAAAATGTTACTTCCAGTATGTTAGAGACATGTCTCAATGTGATTACACTGATGTACTGACAGCCGGTCACGACCATCCAAAATGAAAACCAGCAGGGAGGCACCCTCAACGAAGAAGACGAGTTTCCCATTCCGGACTCCGATGCGCATGTACTTCAAGAGGTTGACGCGACTGAGAAGACATCAGAAAACAAGCAACGACGGGCCGAATCACTTAGCCAGACCGGGACCCCCAAACGCTCGAAGGTGCAGGAAGCACCATCACCCTCTCCCTATTGGTTGCGACCCCAGATATGCCCCAGTGAAGTTGCAGATCAAACTGCATGGAACACACATCAGGCGCGTGCTAGGACGTATGGCTCTTTTGATCTAGATATCGACGAAGACAGCTCGGACGAGGACGCTGGGAAAGGGAAAGGGAAGGGGGGTCGTCCCTCCAACGACACTCGTGACAAGATCCGCGCTGGCTTTGAAACCATCGACTCGCTGTTCTCTAAGCTGAGCATGGAGACCAATGTGTCGGTTGATACCATCAGAGGTCAGTACCACAAGCGCATAGGGGCATATAGCGACTGGAACACGTATGGCTCCTACTTCGCGAAGAACCAGGAACAGGAACTCAGTCGACTCCCAGCTGATGTATCGCAAGATGGCAAGTACAGTCACTTTGTATGACCAATCACTAATGCATGTACAGTATCTACGATTCACAAACTCAATGCTGTTCGTGCACAGACATGGAAGCTTTTCAAGGCCGCTCGTCCAGACTACTCAGAATACCTTTAGACTTGGAAGGAGTGCGAAGACATCAGCGGAGGGTCTTCTATACAGTGGAGACACCGATCATTCAACCGGATAGCTGCAAACATGCAGCAAGTGGTACGTACCTCATCTCTGACATTTTCCCAGCTGAGGATAATTCAGGTGGTTCGTGGTGAAAACCTCTATGGATTTCGGTCTTTTATTGGTGTGGTGGGCGATGTCATAGGTTCTGACCGGTCCCTTGGGCATGTGTATGTCTCACTGGGTCTTGATGGACCGTTAGAGAATAGTGGGTTTGGTAATAAGGATATGTTTGAAGACCATCTCAAGATGTGGGCTTAGTACGTTCTCTTAAGCTGCTTTGGGACATGTCTGACCACCTCCTCTAGTGCCGATGGTTCAAAGAAGATTCTGTTGGAGGCTGTACAAATGCTTCTCGCTCCAGAGAACGAACAAGAAGGACCAGAGGATAGCAAGATGAATGATGAGGGCCGTCTACTACTTGGCCTTTGCAACCTAGCCCGTATGCATTAACTGTTTGAATATTAACTTATTGAATATGCCTTTTCAAGGTGGCGTCAGCTTAACCTTCCAAGCTGGTGTTCCCTGGGTTAACCTCCTTGAGCAGCTTGGCAATCATGGTGCATACATTCAAAACTATCCTCATGGTGTACCTCCTCCAAATGCTCCAGTAGGAGGGAAGAGCAAGGGAATCAAAAATTTGTCGAAGGCACATCGGGATGCAATGATCAACCAGATGGCTCATGGTAGCCATCCAATGACGTTTGTTTCCATTGCTGTGCAAGGTATGTACCGTCGCAATCTTCAGATATTACTCATCCTGTTTTTAATAGACATCAAGTCCAAGACGCACCCCATCTTGATTTATGCACCTCCTCCGTCGACCGCCAAACAGACACATGCCCAACGTGTATTCTGTGATGGTTCAGCTGACTACAACGGTCCACCACGTCTTCTAAAGAGCTCAGAAACAGGTGACAACAACACTACAGATCACAAGCCACCGACCAAGTCGCGCCGCCCCATCAAAAAAAATTCACTGGTACCCATCATTGATGATGACGACAATGGTATCTATGACAGCGATTCTCACCAGGAGTCCTCAACAGAGGCTGACGAGGAGCTACAGACATCACCCCCAAAGACCCAATCAAAGACGAGGGCAAGGTCTGAAGCACCACCGGCTGATGGTTCCAAGGGCGCCAGGAAGGTTACGATCAATATGACCCCTGCTAAGACTCTGTTGGTACCCTCAAAACCCCCTCAAGCGCAGCTGAAAAGTATGTCTCCTCCTTTGATATATATGTGTCTAATCACTCCACCAGCTGATGGTCCCAAGCAGGCGAAGAGCGTCACCATCAATACAACACATGTTGCGACTCCTGTGGTGGCGTCAAAACCCACTCAAGCTCAGGCAAAAAGTAAGTCTCCTCCCTTCATATGTACCTATCTAATGTTGTTCAGAACCTGCAATGAAACACACCAATACAAAAGCACCGGTAACGTCAAAGAAAACAGCTCAAAATGCCGAAGAAAACGCAGAAAGTGGTACGGTGGATGGGACGCTGAACGCGGAAGGTACATCTGCAGTTCCACACATGCTATGTCCAACAGTCACACAGACAGAAGCCGTCAACAGGCCTTGGCAGACAAACCTCAACCTGTCATTGATCCCTTTACAGTTATGGGCACAGAGACAGTCTATTGGGCGTCGCCAGGCCGGAAGATTCAACATGTATCAACAGCCCCTAGCGCTGCGATACCTTTGCACCCATCTGCGCCCAATCAAAAGGTGCCGTCCGAAGTCCCTCCCCTCAGTGGTGCTACAACGACATCTGCTGTCCCTTCCACACCAGTTCCAAACCTTTCCGTTCCTCCCCCTGCCACAAGCACGTCCAGTGCTACAACCACATCTGCTGTCCCTTCCATACCAGCTCCAAACCTTCGTACGATGTCTGTTCCTCCCCTTGCCACAAGCATGTCCGTTCCTCCTCCTGCCACAAGCACGTCTATTCCTCCCCCTGCCACAAGCACGTCCTTCCTCCCCTCTGCTTCACCCCAACCTGCACCGTCTTTCATCAGCCAGGGTATTGCTTCAATTCAGCCAGCATCGTCTGCTTCACCCCAACCTGCACCATCTTTCATCAATCAGGGTGTCGCTTCCCTTTCCCATATGCCAGCCAGTCATGTCATCAAGACGGAACCTGGAATTGTACAAATGGCCGACTACTCTCAGGCTACGGCTACAGCGCCTCACCAACCACAAGTTCCGCTGTTCTTCTACAATCCCTTTGCTCACCCACAATGCACTGATGCGACATTGCTGCAACAACAGATTGCATTGTTGCAGGCACAGCTTGCCATGCAGCAGCAGGTCCCACATGCATCTTACAGCGGCTATATGTACCCCCAGGCCAGCGCCATGGCTCCCACCACTAACTCGTCTGGACATTCGGGTCCATCCAGTGCTCCGGGGACTTATCCAGGTTTGGGTAGTGCGAGTGGTTCAGGTGCAGGTGGTGTCTAGGACAATGCAAATGTCTCAATTGGGGTTTGTTCGTCTCATTCATCTTGTCGTTCATTCATCTTGTTGCTTGTTGATCCTGCCGCTTTTTTGAAGTCATAGTTAGCTGTAGTTGGTCATTACAAAAATGTGCTCGTTCAAGTTGTTTTATTGCAATTGTCTTATTGCGAAAGGTACTACTAGTACGTATGTGAGGACCCTGGGTTGAGAATAGCAGACAGAGAACGGACGTCAATGTATGTGTACAGGAAATAATATGACAAGGTACAACTAGTTCTGCAAGAGGGTGTATTGGGCAGCAAAAGTGTTAAGAAAACGAAGGCAGCGTTCATGAAGGCCTTCCGCAAGCCTTCCAAAGGGAATACACGTGGAAGGGAATACAGGTGGAAGGCCTCCTGATCAGGCTGAGTGCGTCAAGAATTCTCTGGTAGATCTACAACCTCCTCATCCACCATAACCTCCATAGGTTCTCCAGGAGGCAGGTCAACTGGACTGCTGACGCGTTCTGGTGGTTCGGACGTGTTAGATGTGTCGGCACCAGTGTCGTTGGGTGCAGGTGGATGGACAAATCTGGCTAGACGTGCGAGTACAGCCTTGCGACGTGTATTCTGGAGCACAGAGTTGACCTGTGTGCTTGATTTCTTATCGTTGTGTTGCAATGGATTAGGGTTCTGAGGTACACGAGACTGATGTGCCATGAGAAAGTGCATTGAGACCAGTAAACCAACAACTCACAAACAACACGAGACAGCGACGTCCTCGCAATGTCCCCAGCATCCCCAGCGACGAGGGTGTTTGACTTTTAGAGGGCATGACTAATAATACGGTACCTCCAGCACCATGGCTGTTTGCTAGATTATGTTCAACCAAATATGGGTAGCTATTGGTAAGTTACGTCACCTGCCTTAGGTGTCAGGACCTCGCGAACCTGGGTCTGGACCGGACCTGGACCTGCTGGACCTGGAGGCTATTGGTGAGTAACAAATCATTATATAGACATTGTCTGACCTTTTAATGGCTTGGAATCAATGAGAAATGATGTTTTACACCTGAAAGAAAAACAAAATCGGCTCCCTGAGCCTTATTTCTACCTGGACCTCTCGGACCTGGGTGGACCTCAGGTTCGCAGGCAGGTCCGGCAAATGGGTGGACCGACCCTAAGGTCCGGTTCAGGGTCCGGGAAAAGTAGGTTGGACCTGACCCAGACCAGACCGCAGCCAGTCTAGTTGATACTCTTGTAAGAAAATTGATTCCTGTTGCATGGCCATTCCAAAAATTTCTTGTATGATAATAATCCCAAATGTAGAGTGTATGGCATGTATTTTTCTGCAAGAATAATACACCCCGAGTGATTATTGTGGTGCAAAAAATAGATAGGAATTTCTGTAAGAATAATCCAATCGCCATGTCACCCTTTACCCCCTCCCAATCCCAGGCCGCCTTTATCACCCCTTCACACCTGGATCCTCATTGAATGCTCCCCTGTCACAGCGCTCGAGCACTTGCTACTCCATTCTTCGTCGTGTACCTAGCCTCTTGTCGCCATATTTATTAGAGAGTCGGGCACAGGACTGCAGGGCCA
>QLOY01006439.1:0-14776 GCA_003313965.1 Megacollybia marginata
CTATGCAAAATAGGTATGATAAGTTATCATATATCTATGCATAGATCCTACAGTATCAGGTGCTCAGGTGGCTTTAAGACCCACGACCAATAAGCAATTACTCTCTCGATGTATACTTCTGTGTTGTCGAAACTGGGATTCCAAGGACCTGCAGCTGGCACATCATCATAGTCTTTTGAAACTGAGACTACGAGCCGAGGTACTGGTTCGTTGGCATTGTACGCCTTTCGGAGCTTATCGTATAGTTTAGTCCCTTTGAGGTCAGCAATACGTATAGGTTGAACCTGTTGGAGAATTCCGGCCAACCCATAGTCGCATGCATCTGTATAAACCCGATAGGTTCTTCCCGGCATTGCATATCCACGAACCAGTGCATTAGTTAAGACCTGTTTGCAAAGGTCAAATGCCTCTTGATGTATGCTCGTCCATTCCCACCCGTTTTCCTTCTTCAGTAGCTGGAAAAGCGGTTGAGCAATCCAAGCATAGAAAGGTATGTAAGAAGAGAAATATACCATCATGCCAAGAAACTGTTGGAGCTGCTGCACATTCCAGGGTTCCTGCAGCCAAAGAATTGCTTCCACCTTCTCCTTGTGGGTAGAGAGTCCCAGGTGTGATACCTTTTGTCTGAGTAGAAGGAGTGATTGATAAGCAAAGTGACACTTGCTTGGTGATAGGGTAATATTTGCCTTTCGAATGGCACTGAGCACTTGGTCCAAGTGTTGCAAGTGATTATTGAATGTATTGGAGAAAATAACAATGTCATCGATGTATACTAAGGCAAATATCCAGAGATAAGGAGCGAGGATACTCTGCATAACTCGCTGAAAAACACTTGGTCCATTCTGGTATCCGAATGGCATGCGCCGAAACTGGTACAGTCCCTGATGAGTTCGGAAGGCAAGTTTCTCTGAAGCGCTTGGGGTCATGGTAAGCTGCGTGAAACCCACTAGGGCATCTAGAGACGAAAGCCACTGGGCCCCAGTTAGAGCTTGCAGAATATCTTCCTGTTTGGGGAGTGGGAATTCATCTGGGATCACTAGAGAATTAAGTCTCCTAAGGTTGATAACCATACGTGCCTTGGAATTTTGGTAAACAATAAAGACCGGAGCTCCCCAAGGGCTGGTAGATGGTTCAATAACTCCCAACTGGAGCCATGAGTCCATTTGTTGATTGATAACTTCTCTATTAGCAGGAGAAGCACTATAGGGCGGTAGGGAGATTGGTTGAGCATCCGGCTGCAATGTAATATCTACTAAGGTCGGGTGGTTCCCTAGCCGGCCGTCTAGTCCAAAGGCATCCTGGTTTTGTTGCACTACTTCCTCCACCTGTTTTCATTGCTTGCTGGTGAGGTCTGGTGAAATATGAACCTCACTTAACAGCTGAGAGGTACTGACTTCTTCTATCGCAACTTCTGCGGTCTTGGGTCCTCCCTCAACAGGTTTTTCTCCAAGATCTTCGACCTGTCCTGAAGTGTTTCGATGTGCCTTAGATGTAATATCAGTACTGCTTCAGACTGTGTTGGCGTGTACGAGGGATCATATCAGACAAACTTGCTGGTGCCAGTGTGACTCTGGGACTCGATGCTGCATTGTCTAACCAGGATTTCAGATTGTGTACGTTCCCCAGGACCTTCCCTTCAGTATTACAACTGGAGTCGATGAGAAATTTGAAATGTGGAGAAAAGTGTTGGCTCTATTGATGAGTGTATCAGGAGCACCGTAGAATTCTTCAGGATGCCCATTTGAATGGATTTGACGCTCTATGAACAGGGCGTCTACTCCCTCCAGGAAGGAGACGCGTAACGGAACTTTAGTGCTAGTGTCGGGGGGAATAATCATTCGTTGCGTGGCTAGAGCCTCACCTCTTCGCTGTGAAGCTTGATGCCGTTTCTTGTGCCGTGGTCAGACGGTAAGTGGAGACAGCTGCCCATTACTGTGTTGTGATCTGTGAATGTGAAAAGCGTGCCCATCCTCATCCAGAAATGAAGTGCTGATGATAGGCTGGTTTTTGTTCCAGACCTGAAATCTTTTGATTCGGCACTACCAGCCTCTAAATAAACATGGGAAAGACTCCTGTGGAGGTACAACCGTCTGCTGGAAGCGTTCTATAGTGCAGAAGGGAGTAACAAGCCCGCTGAACACTCAAATAGACCAAATATAGACTAGGGTTGTGACGAATGAGATGGTACTTGATAGTACTACCTTATTGTATCTGACTTGAAGCTAAGACAAGCGCCCGCGGCGGTATGCTAAGAACAGTACACCTGATCAAGAGACAAGGCTAGCGGACTTAATACAACCTGGATTCACCTAGAGAGAGAGTACACCATATAGAGAATATCGACTAGTCCTACAAGACGTACTTAGAGAACCCAGCGGGAACACGGAAGGGATCCGCGTTGAAACATCCGAGTAGGTTAGCCGAGTTAGCCGAGTTCGGATAGTCGTAAAGATCGATGTTGCGGATCCTCGTGTTAGGTAAACGCATAATAGGCAACTTAGTTACATCGCTGGAAAGCTAGAGACGTTCACTAGAGCATGCGACCCTCAGCGGAGACATTAAGAAACAATCTAGAGACCACCTGGGTAGGACGGGTTCAGTGAAACTTGCCCAGACTGCATGGATCCTTTGTGATCATATGCCTCTGACTCAGATTCAATAGAGTCGAGTCATTTCTAAATCACCAGCTGACTCACCGCTGAGCAATTGTTTGTACTAGTAGTTGAAAGTAGTTAAAATTAGCTTCAGCGGAACTGTATAAAAGGGCAGTAGTTAGCAGTGTACAGTAGAACATAGAGACCCCGTAGAGAATACATTGCACTTCAGACTATAAAAACTCTAAGTACCTTAAGGGAACACAGTTAAATAAAAAGTTGCCAGCGGAGTTCTTAGTAACTCGTCTCTAGACTTAGTACCTACAGCGGAACAGTCTAAACCAAGCCTTCTCCCGTCTCTGAGATCAGTACCTCAAGGGAACCTTCTCCTTTCTCATTCAGTAGTACCTTATAGGGAACCTGCCCCTTGCTGCTTAATTAAGTAGCCCCACTTCGAGTCTAAACCACTCGTTTTGGCTTGTTTCAAGTCACCCGTAGATAGCTTGTGATTGGGAGAGTCTTCTGTAGTCAGGAGAACTTCGCTTAGTCAGTAGTTAACGCCCCGTGGGACTTTGAGACTTTTTATAGAAGTCTCAAGTTTTAGTAGTTTATTTCTCTAGTCTCCAAACTCAAAAGGAATACCTTAAAAGAGGTGTTTGGGTGTTGGATTTAGTGCTCGCATTGTGTGTGTGTGTGTGTGTTAGTGTGAGTTGGTGTCAGCATCAGCCCATTTCCAGCACAGTCAGCCCGCCTCACACCATGAGGTTCCTTTTCACCGACTGAATTGAACACTTCAACCTCTCTACCTGAGCTACTGAAACGCAAGACAGTGCGCGTATCTTGGCGTACCAGGGATAGTGCGTATTGATCTGCAAAATCATTACCCAAGATCAGAGGAGTAGACATTCCTTTGACAACATATGCTTCAATCACTAGCTTGACAGGACCCTCGGAAGTCAGGAAGTATAAGTTCAAAGGTGCGTACCCAGAGATGGTGGTCTTCCCAGTGACCTGAACCAGATTGATTTTCTGGCCCTGTCGGATCCTAACCTTCGACTTCAAGGCGTTGTAAGCTTTCTCGGATATAAGAGTAATGTCAGATCCTGAATCAATGATCAGTTGCACAGGATCATTAAACCCATTAACGGTAATTGTAACCTCTGATGCTCGAGAACCCAGGAATGAACACCCTGGAGGTCGTTCCATCAGGCGTGGTAGCTTAACTATAGTTTGGTGGTTATCAACGGTGGCAGTAAAGCTGGAACTGGTAACCAATCTGGCTAGGTGATGACGCGTTCGGTGGTTTAGTGGTGGTTTGATATGGAAAGCGCAACAAGCGGTATCGGGTGTACCAACCTGGAAAGCTGCTAATGAGCAAGGTAATGTAGGAGAGTCGAAATTAGTGGAATGCAAGAGTGTAGAATCTGGAAGTGAATTAGTAGTAGAAATAGGGGTTTTACCTTCATTTTCGATTGCCAGCCCCTCCAAGACCATCACTTGACCTTCAGGCTGCGACACTTCAGTAGTCTGGAGGCTTAGGCAAAATCCTGCTCCTCACCTCCACTTAACCCATAGTATAACTCGTCATAGTCGTCCTGATCCTTCAATTCGTCTACTGAACATTCGGCGAGTTGGGTTCTGGCTGTCCGCATTCCTTTCTTGGAGTGTCTGCATTCGTTATCCCAATGAAGGTCGCTCCCACAGTGACGGCATGGCCTGGCTCCCTTACTCTTTGGAGTGGCCTTGCGAGAGACAACACTGTCGTCCTTAGGGAAACACGGAGGAGGAAGCTCACCTCCTACGAGATGCATTCTTGCATGTGGTGACTCAGACCGAGTTCTATGTGGTGAGTTACTCGGCTCCTTCCATCGATTGACACGATCCGGGTTACCAGTGCTGCCCAAACGCATGAGGCTGTCCTCGTGGTACCGAATTGCGCTTTGAAACTGAAGGCATAACCCCCAGCTGTGGTATCGGGGCAAACACCAGTTGCCTTCTTGGCGTGATAGCATTATCCGAATTGTTGTCTTGAATGGTAGGCTCAATGCGAGGAAGGTTATTTGTGAAGTCGTAAATCTTGTCTAATGCTACCAGGTAATTCTCCACCTCTGCACGGTAACATATCGCTAGTATTTCCCAGTCGTTTTCCGTATACCAGGAATCCTCGATGGATTCTCCTCCTTCCACTCCCCAGGTTGGTAATCGGGGCATGATGCTTCCGAAGACCAAAAATCTGTCCCTGGCTATAAGACCAAGTTGAAACATTTGTGCATTTAAGGCACAATAATGTTGAGGTATCAGGGAATGAAGGAATGTTTTTCGTTCCTCAGGCGCCTTGGGCAACGATTTCAATGGAGCTCAGCATTGCAAGGTTAGTAACTGCTCTAGTTCCTCCATCTCCCACTTAAAAATTCCTTTACGCAGTCGACGCGAAATGGGTTCCGCATTCCTTAGGTAAGGTTTCTGAATATTGTCCGCTCCCAACACGAGCCCTTCAGATCTTCTTGCCTTGATGTATTCATTATTATTAATAGTGCTGAGGGTTTTGACTGTAGGGATATCTGAGGAGCCAATGGTGATGGCGGACGTCTCTATATCTTCTGCATTGAAAGGACCTGGTGCAGGGCTGAGTAGAGGTGTCATCATGAACCGGTCATTGGCTTGATATTCGAATTCGCTAGACCGCTCCGAGTTGACAGGAGCCGAAACATCCCAAGAGATGGGTGAGGTAGGCACAGATATAGGTGAGTGATGAGCCATTGTAAAATGGTTTGAGAATGACTTAGAATCCAAGTTTTCTTTGAAGAGTCCTCTGCGTATCCACCAGTGTAGTGAAAATGGGGTTTTCACGGAGTTCAATAGATCCTTTTATGAAACTTGGTGAGTTGTTTATCTTATTATATCCTTAGATTCCTTACAACGAACTTAACAGTCTAGAGATGTGTTGAGATCGGTTGGTTGACAGGTTCAGAGATCAGCACAGGGCATGAGCTTAGAACTGTTGGATGAACTTACGAGATCCCTCGCAAATGTAAAGGTAGAAACTAAGTGTATTCAAGAATGGGTTACAAGATTATTAGCGTGAGCTTTTTATAGTAAAGAGGAAGGAATCGAGAAGCATAAGGAAGTATCTAAGAATTTAGTGGAAAGTTCCGGAATGATCTACAAGGCCCTAACTCTGAATGACACATCTAGTCTTGTTGACCGATGAGTTCCCGATCGGCCAAAATCGTTTAGACTCACTGATTCCCATTACAGTCAGACAGAGGAAGACTTGGAGAGCTTTTCATGTGTCTGGATTGACTGGATGAAGCTGAAGAATCTCTCCTTCAAGCAGTAAAGCTGCACCAGCAGGCAAAGAGTATTTTGGATGAAGGGTCAGACAGGTTAACACTTGGAGAGCTTTACATGCGTCTAGATTGACTGGATGAAGCTGAAGAATCTCTCCTTCAAGCAGTAAAGCTGCACCAGCAGGCAAAGGCTACTTTGAGTGAAGGATCAGACAGAACAAGCCTTGGGCAGCTTTACATGCATCTAGACCGACTGGATGAAGCTGAAGAATATCTCCTTCAAGCAGTAAAGCTGCATCAGCAGGCACAGAGTGTTTATGATGAAGGATTAGATAGGTTTAGACTTGGAGAGCTGTACATGTGTCTAAATCGACAGGATGAGGCCAAGATGTCTCTCATTCAAGCAGTGGAGCTTTTTCATAGGGCTAAACATACTCAATGGGAAACAATTGCTAGAGAGAAGCTTGAGGAGCTTTGTAAGTTGTCCACATTGGAAAATTCAGAATTTACCCCATCTTAGTAGTTTTTTGAGGGTTATGATTGACCATGTAGGTTGATTACATCTGACATTATTCAATATATTGATAGTTCTAAAGTCAAAGTGGGTAGTATTTGTTGAAGTCATGCTTGTATTTCTTGAATCTCAGTTTGATTAGTATTACTTGATCATGTCCTCTTCCAAACTGCCAGTTTTGGTCATAAGTCTATCGCAGCCTGACTCAGATTTGCATCAACACTCAGGCTTGAATCAAGCCACTGTCAAAGTCACTCATGGACTCAGTGATACGCCGGTTTTGCGGCTAAGCTTATAAACTGGCAATGTTATCAACATAAGTTGGGCTATAAGGTCGAGATGTGCCTATTAACTCGTCTATAGTCTGGCATTACATCTAGACTTGGTGACTGAGTACACATCTAGGCTTTGAAACTCATTTGCAGCTGTCTTTGTTCAAGACTAGGCTGTACAGAGTTGGGTCTTTCTTAAACATGGCTAGTATAGTTAATTGGTGTCATTGATGATCCTAGACAAGTTGAACTCTCAGGAATTCATGTCTAGTACTAAGAACTGTACTACAGCTATGATTTGTGACAATCACGTGATTGAATCTAGGGGAAGGGGGAAAGAAAGTCGAAAGATGTCCTCTAGACTACTGGAAACACCTGATCCAGCATTGCATTCATCAGTGTTGGTGTACCGCATGGTCCACTGAGTCATCTAGAGTTGGGAGAGTGCTTAGAAAACAGGACTAGGAAAGTCACGGTATCGGATAGGCTGATCACAAGGCACCTGAGGCTTAGTAAAAGTGTTTCAAAGCAGTGTCTGGAATGTAGATCCATGTGGTCACAGTACTAGAACTGCTATACCCGGGTACAGCCATACTTCAAAAATAGGGGTAGGTGGCACAGCATATGGCAACCACCCTCGGAGATCCCTTTCTCGTTTCTTTCTGATTCATCTATTATTTATCAGACCGTATACACGCATGGCCAGGTACATACAATCTCGATTCATCTATATTTACATCTCTAGAACTGTATATAAGGATGTCTAGGACTCGTAGTACCACTAGATAACCGCCCCTTGCCTACTATTTGTATTTGGCTTGGTGTTAAACGATTGGGTTTTGTTTGGTTCATGTCTAGTGTGAGATTGACGTGTTTGTGATTTGCAATTTGGATTTTGAGTTGTGATTTTGGAGTTTTGAGTTTGGATTTTGAGTTAAAGTTGGTTTTGCATCCGTTGGTGCATTGTTTTGTGTCGGATATCATAGTCCACTGTTTCTAGGAGTTAGACAACTACTCTAGAAGTTCGAAAACTCTTACTAGTCTGAAATAGACAAAGTTCCAAAGCATTTCCCTGCTTGAGACACTTCTCTAGAATAACAAAGAGCTTAAAACTCACAATCCCCGGGACATTAAAAGACAACTAGTGCATGTTGTTTGTGGTGTGTTTTGTGGTTTGTAGGCTTCGCTTCAATGCCTTTAGATCGCAGATCTCTCCCTAGACTTCGCATTGACAGTTCCACTCATGTGCACTGCCATCCTGAGCATCCCTATCATTGGATGTTTAATACCTATCATGATCTTCCCAGTTGTACATGGAGTGTAGATAGATAGAGGATACAACTGAATGATGCAGGACACTGAGCACTATTTGCCCACCATCCTGTACCACATGTGACCACCTAAAATTAGTCTCAACATCCCTGCCAACATCATCTCATTATTCTCACCAGCTGCTTAAATTTCTCATTATCCTATAAGTAGGAAGTCATCTTTACAGTAGTAGTATCATTCTGATTACAAAAGGGAATGCAATCCAGCCAGCAAAAGTATGTGCACATGACTGACTCAGCCCTTCTTCAAGTTCTGAATAACGCCCCAAGTCCATCTTTGACACTGACTGTCATTTTCTGAGCATGGGCAGTGTTTTGAATGGTTTAGGTACTGTCACTGTTAGTAATAAGTTTAAGTCCCTCATTACATAGTGCTGAGCTTGTGGAAGTAGTCAAAGGGCTGGGCATAAAAATATAAGCAAACTAATGGCATGAACAGAAATCGAATGACCGAAGAAACATGACCACACTAAATTCCAATGCTACACCCCTCTACCATACGAGAGTTATTACTGTAATTTTAGTTTATATATACCCTCACTGATGGCTGGCCAGACTGCATTTACTCTCTAAGTCCGTTCAACGCCAGCCTGCTATTCATACTACTAAGGTATAGTGTATTATTGCTCACTATATGATTCTGTTGACTGAAAACAAACATAGTGAGACACTGAGAGGCGTCGGTGGGGATGTTGGAGGCTAAATTTGGGTGGTCACATGCAGTACGGGATGGTGGGCGAATAGTGTTCACTATGCAGGACACATTTATTCCGCTGGTGGCACCATCCAACAATCTAGTCTCTCGTAGACAGACTCGTTATTTGATGACGATTGTAAACGATGTATCAAAATAAGAGTCTGTTGTTTTCCATGGGGGTCTAAGCGTGCTGCAAATTATTACTAAGTTGAGGCCAACGTGACCACAACACCAGATCTCATCAACATGTTCAACATGCATTGTCCATGCTAGATGGCTGAATTCCTCCACTGGCAGGATCCACAGGGTCAACAACTGCTCAATGAACTCGCTTGCAAACTTGTGCCGCAATGGACAGATGGATTATGCCAGGGCTACCATATCTTTGTGGCGTGAAGTGTGATAGTCTGGCTCGGGTTCCTCAAATAGGAAGACAAAAAAATCGCCAAGAGAAGCAAAACCTTCCTCAGATATTGCTTTGAGCACCCTGTCAGCACCTGCAAACCGCTGGGACTGTATTTCGGCTTGTGTTTGCTTAGGCGCCCAAAGTCTCGGCTGGGAGTGCTCAAACGGCAGTGGGATATTGACTGGGGGGAGCAGGGAGGAGGCAGATAGGTTTGGGGGAGGTGATGCTTCTATGGGTGTGTAGGTGGGATCTGGTTCAATAGATTTACTGCAGGAAAGCCCGAGACAGAACTTTCAAAAGCAGGTGTGCATGGTGTAACCAACAGTCGCAAATGAGTCTCTGTATCTGTTGTTTGATCATCTACCATTGTATGCCATGCACCCCATGCTGTAGACCCTTTGCAAATGCTAGGACCCAAGCCCATGAACCAATTGCAAACACTACAGGCCAAAAATGGCAGAGGCTTGGCACTGTTACATGGCATGCCAGGCACCTGCATGGCACCCTGGCAGGTCTATTCTTGGTTATATCATTAATAAGGATAAAACTATTCAGCAACCTGGGTGCTGATATCAACCCAGGCTGATAAACATGTAACTTGAACAGTAGGGTTGCCAAGTCAGTGCATCGACAGGCTAACCAGGAAAGCACATGACCTCCTCGGTGTGGAAGGGTGGGGTGACCTGCTGGTCACTGCCCCCTTTCCTACTCGTTATATCACTATTCCTATTTTGACTGTGAATACACTGACCTCCTTTAGATGTTCCCCTCAATCCTATGATCATGCCCATCCCTCTTCAACACCCAATAATTTACTCCATCATGCTAGCTATGGTTTCAGTAGCCTTCTATTCCTAGTCACCCATCTCATATCAATATCCATTCCTCAGTTGCTTACTTGATTTTATGGTATATCTTTACTTACCAGTACTTACTCACCAACCAGACAGATGGATGCAAAGTATCAGCACCCTTTCACTTATGGATTCTGCTTGCCCCTATGTGAGGATTGGCCACCCTCTTTGGCTTGTAGCGACATGACTTGATAGCTGAGCTGCGATATCAGTATCCAGATGTCTAGGGAGGTTTTATATTTCATTACATGGACTTTGTTTGGACTTAGTTACCGCTTTTGTAAGTATTCCATAATATCATCCCAACTCAGATCAGAGCCTTCGAGTGAGTGAGTCAGAGCACACCCAACAAAGAGGTTTTGTTTGGGCACGACCAGAGTATGAATTATTTTACTGAGTTTACAAAGCATGAGAGAACTCCTAAAACCCCAAAACATCGCACTATCCCCTTCCTCCCTTATATCCCATCCTTCAGCCCGACCATTCAGACCTCGGTCCCTGCTTGGACCAACCTTTCCTTCTTCATCGGCCATGTATATTGTTGTATGTCATCAATCAAACGCTGCTCCAAGTGGTTCGTGTCCTCAACATTCACCAGACTGGCTTGACTATCTGTCACTGGTACTTGGTGTTGCCCTCAACTTGTAGTCGGTCTTTTTCACTTGTTACTCAGCTATGTCGTGCACGAAAGTTCAAAGCTACCGCAGTTTGACTGCGGTCACTGGGCCATTACTCTCTAGAGGCTCTGGTAGTCGAGTATGGTCAGGCAAGTACTGTTTCTTGCTTTCCGCTCTAAACCGTGTGTACTGACCTTCTCTCTCCATTTCTTCCACATTTTTAGGTGATCTTTGAATAGGACAACAACGGGTGCAGAGAGTGTTGTGAAGAGGGTCATAACATTACTACATGCCCAGTCCCTAGACTACATCCTCCATGCCAGTAGATGTCATATTACATTGTATACTAATGGACGGCCCCTTCTCCGAGTCTGGCCAAATTATACTTTGATCTCCGGTTGACATCCAGGTTGCTGAATAGTAGGGGTTGCTAACTTGGCACCCAGGTTGCTGAATAGCTTTATCCCATTAATAAATCCAATAAAATCACTAAAAATCACCAAAAAACCACTAAAAATAAACTAAAAAATTATTGTGCAGCCCTGTCGAATGACCTTATTAGGCAAGGACCAAGTGTGAGAGGATTTAAAAATAGAAATATCATATAAAATCACCAAAAAATCACTAAAAATAAAATGAAAATTATTGTGCAGCCCTGGCATAGGAATGACCTTATTAGGCAAGGTCCAAGTGGGAGAGCATTTAAAAATAGATATATTGTCAATAAATCCAATAAAATCACTAAAAATCACTAAAAAATCACTAAAAATTATTGTGCAGCCCTGGCATAGGAATGACTTTATTAGGCAAGGTCCAAGCAGGAGAGCATTTAAAAATAGATATATTGCAATAAAATCACTAAAAATCACCTAAAAATCACTAAAAATTATTGTGCAGCCCTATCATGGGAATAACCTTATTAGGCAAGGGCCAAGTGTAAGAGCATGATATGATTAGAAGCCAATTTTCATGCCATTACAATATGCTATATCTGGCTTCATTTTTCACCTATGAAACCCACCAACCAAGCCTAATTAGGCTTGATCCAGGTTCATGTTATCCTGCCTAAATAGGCTGGTTAGCCTACTTTTGCCTACTACTTCTTAAATACCTGATCACTGTTACTGATATTTGCACATGGCCGTATTTTGGCCAAATCATCTTTTTGTTTATCTTGATCATTATACCATCTCAGAAGTTGAAGACGCCGTTGTCCAGTAAACTCTGCAGGGCCGGTCTGCCCTCCATTGCACCCAGCAGAGCATCTGACAGCATCCACTTCAGCTCCCTAAACCTCAAGCATACATGCTCTGCTCTATTCCAATCATCACCAACTCCCACCAGTTGCAAGATAGCATTCTGCGCATCAAGCACCGAGGTTTCGATCTCAGTAACAGTATCAATGAGCTGTTCGAATGTTCCACGACAGATGGTCTCATCTTCTAAATATTTGGTTATCTTCTGAAGAATAAATTCGGTGTCGCGCTTTTGTAAAAGATGTTGCAGCTTGGACTCTGCCATCTTGAGAACTTCATGCTGAACACAAAGCACCGACATGTTGTGGAATGATCTACAGATACCAGTGAATACGGTGAAAAGGAACCTCACGGTGTGAGGCGGGCTGACTGTGCTCAAAATGGGCTGATGCTGACACCAACTCACACTAACACACACACACACACACAATGCAAGCACTAAATCCAACACCCAAACACTTCTTTTAAGGTATTCCTTTCGAGTTTGGAGACTAGAGAAATGAACTACTAAAACTTGAAACTTCTATAAAAAGTCTCAAAGTCCTGCGGGGCGTTAACTACTGACTAAGCGAAGTGCTCCTGACTACAGAAGACTCTCCCAATCACAAGCTATCTACGGGTGACTTGAAACAAGCCAAAACGAGCAGTTTAGACTCGAAGCGGGGCTACTTGATTAAGCAGCAAGGGGGGCAGGTTCCCTATAAGGTACTACTGAGTGAGAAAGGAGAAGTTCCCTTGAGGTACTGATCTCAGAGACAGGAGAAGGCTTGGTTTAGACAGTTCTGCTGTAGGTACTAAGTCTAGGGACGAGTTACTAAGAACTCCGCTGGCAACCTTTTATTTAACTGTGTTCCCTTAAGGTACTTAGAGTTTTTATAGTCTGAAGCGCAATGTATTCTCTACTGGGTCTCTATGTTCTACTATACACTGCTAACTACTGCCCTTTTATACAGTTCCGCTGAAGCTAATTTTAACTACTTTCAACTACTAGTACAAACAATTGCTCAGTGGTGAGTCAGCTGGTGACTTAGAAATGACTCGACTCTATTGAATCTGAGTCAGATGCATATGATCACGAAGGATCCATGTGGTGCGTTAGGTCTGGGCTAGTTTCAATCAACCCGTCCTACCCAGGTTTTCTCTAGGTTGTCTCTCAATGTCTCTGCTGAGGCTCATAGGCTCTAGCGAACGTCTCTAGCTTTCCAGCAATGTAACCAAGTTGCATATTATGCGTTTACCTCACTCGAGGATCCGCGACGTCGATCTTTACGACTATCCGAACTCAGCTAACTCGGCTAGCCCACCCCATGCTATAGACCCTTTGCAAATGCTAGGACCCAAGCCCATGAACCAATTGCAAACACTACAGGCCAAAAATGGCAGAGGCTCGACACTGTTACATGGCATGCCAGGCACCTGCACGGCACCCCGGCAGGTCTATTCTTGGTTATTGTTTGTTTATATCATCAATAAATCCAATAAAATCCAATAAAATCACTAAAAATCACCAAAAAATCACTAAAAATAAAATAAAAAATTATTGTGCAGCCCTGTCATGGGAATGACCTTATTAGGCAAGGACCAAGTGTGAGAGGATTTAAAAATAGAAATATCATATAAAATCACCAAAAAATCACTAAAAATAAAATGAAAATCATTGTGCAGCCCTGGCATAGGAATGACCTTATTAGGCAAGGTCCAAGTGGGAGAGCATTTAAAAATAGATATATTGTCAATAAATCCAATAAAATCACTAAAAATCATTAAAAAATCATTGTGCAGCCCTGGCATAGGAATGACCTTATTAGGCAAGGTCTAAGTGGGAGAGCATTTAAAGATAGATATATTGCAATAAAATCACTAAAAATCACCTAAAAATCACTAAAAATTATTGTGCAGCCCTATCATGGGAATAACCTTATTAGGCAAGGGCCAAGTGTAAGAGCATGATATGATTAGAAGCCAATTTTCATGCCATTACAATATGCTATATCTGGCTTCATTTTTCACCTATGAAACCCACCAACCAAGCCTAATTAGGCTTGATCCAGGTTCATATTATCCTGCCTAAATAGGCTGGTTAGCCTACTTTTGCCTATTACTTCTTAAATACTTGATCACTGTTACTGATATTTCATGACCTTATTTTGGCCAAATCATCTTTTTGTTTATCTTTATTTACCTGATAAATAGAAGTAGCCATGATGTAGAGGATTCAGAATATGTAATTTGTTTGCTGAGATAAGCTGAAATGGGCTGGGAAATGAGCAAATAAACATGCCCATATCTGGAAGGTCAGTTGTACAAAAAAGTGAAAATTTGTGAACCTAGGTTTTTTTAGGCTGCAATTTCAACTGTATAGTTGGCAGGAGATGGAAATGCCTTTTTTAGCAAGATATAGGCAGGTGACTATGCTAACTTTAGAATCTGCTGAAACTGGGTTTTTGAGTGCTGTGATTTCAACTATGGCATTTATCATGAAATTGCCTAAAAATAGACCCATTTTCACACACCTGTATAGACCAGTAAACACTTGCATAGACTGGCCCTAAACACCTATGCAGACCAGTATTCAATCCCTACATAGACTTGCATTCAACTTACAATGACTTGTATAGAGTAGTATCCAATCCCTATAGACCGGTATTCAAGTTGTATTGACTTGTATACTTGCATTCAACCATAGACCAGCCCTAAACACCTATCCACTTGTATTCAACAATAGTCAAAACTTGTATAGACTGGTCAATATAAATCTGAATACAGTACATTATATTAATGCGCAATTTAGGTGGGTGTTCTAACTTCATTGACCTCTGGCAGACCATCCAAGTCTTTGATGGCTTCAATATTCCAGATTTGAGGTCCACTATGTTGGCAGATCTATTGGGAATATTTATCTGTAAATCAATCAAGAGATGAAAAAGTGTGGAAGTGGATGCCCA
>QLOY01006443.1:0-15820 GCA_003313965.1 Megacollybia marginata
GTCTACCCAAACGATGCCAATCCCCTTACTACCCAAACGATGCCGATTCCCCTACCTAACTAACATCAATCCCCCTACCTAACGCTCCAATTCAGTGCCATTTCCCCTCCAATTCAACACTGTTTTGTTCTCCTCCCCAACCCTGTCCTCAAACTGACACCGTTCTCTCCTCTACTCCAACGCCGTTCTCTTCTCCTCTCTCTTCTGAAGCCGTTCTGTCCCAATCTGGCCCCAACCATGCAATCGTCGCAGGCACGGCATTTGCATGTAAATGCGGGTGCTTGTACCTCATTCGACGTATATTAATGTGGCTGTAGCCCTACATTTCACCCTCACCTATTTATTTAATTTACTTTTTACTTTTTTTTGCTATTTTAATCGTAATTTATCTGAATTTTGGATTTGAATCCACCTACTCTAGTACATACATTGTATTAGCTATTTTAAATATATATATATATTAATCTACTGTCCAAATACAGGCCGTAGAACCTGTAGGATGAGCGGGGGTGGCCCGGCTGCTGCGCAGCAGGTTTTGTTGATAGGTAAACAAGAACAAATAAGGGCGCGCTGTACCGTATTGGTAGCCATCCCGCCTCATGAGCTCTTGTATACAGGCACCCTATTGAATGAATATGTTTGTCTAGCCCTGTATTCATCAAAATGTATTCAAAAATTGTGGTTATAGCCATGAGAAAGGCATTTCTGACCTCATGGTTATAACCACATTATGAGGCTTTTTTCTAACTGGATATATCCAGTCAGAAAGGTGCAAGAGGTGCGATGGCTTGGGTATGAAGGTACTGACGAAGAATTCTCTTGGGTTGCTGCAGATGATATCAACGCCGATGAGCTAATCGCCAAATTCCATCTCCGATATCCTTCAAAACCTGGCCCTTTAGACAAGTTATAATCCTTTTCCACCTTTTACTTACACAGTTTCAAAAGACAATCTATATACATTTTCTCCAAGAAAAAAAAACCACTATACATTCAAAATTCTATCAAGTCCCCTACTTCAACCTCTTCAACCTCTTCTTCAACTTCTGCTACTTTGCCTTCCATCATTCTAATCTCTTCATCTTCCATATTATCCATTTCTAAGTCCCTTTGACCTTGAAGCCATTCAAGCCTTTCACGAGCTATGTCAGTTTGATGGCTCACCTCCCTAACCACCTCCTTCAATGTCTTCACTATTTCAACCCTCATCTTCTTCATCTCTTGCTTCATATCTATCCTGAAGGCCTCAATCTCTTCTCGAATCCCCACCAACTCCTCTGTAATCTCGTCCTTGAAATCGGCGACGACGCCTTCTTGCCTTTCTTTCGTTTCCACAAGGCCTGGAAGGAGCACTTCTCCCGTCTGTGCTGGCATTCTGTGCAGATGTCACCGTGCATAGGCTTTTCAGCCCGAATGCAAACAATGGGTTCCCCTTCTTTATGAAGGCCCTTTGCATTACGCTCCTGACACCTGGTACACATATCGTCTGAAGGAAAAGTCAATATTGGTCAAGGCAAGAAAAGGTTACTCACCATCATCCTCATTTAAGGTCAAAGCCTCCCTATCAGCACTGACTCCAACTTGCTTCCCTTTGCCTTTACTCCCCTCAGGTTCCACATCCCCAATTGCGACCGCCTTTGAAGTTGAAGGCCCTGATTTGGCCTCGATTCGGCGACGTTTCGCCATAGCCTCTCTCGCCATCTCGTTGTTCAACTCCAAAACATATTCTTCCACCTTGAGGTCTGTCTGGGCCTCGAACTCGGCGAGAAGCTTGCCGATATCCTTCGTGTCCTCACTCTTCCACACTTCGTGCAAGTTTGTCAACTCCTCGTTCTGTCGGCGAATCGCTATGGCGATGCGTTCAACGAAAGCCTCTGGCAATCACAACTGCATCCGTCGAACTGCTGCCCGTTTTTTCCTCTACACCCTCAACTCTGCCCTATAGCCTTCCAACAGACTCTCGTTGGCATCATCCACATCCCAATTGTCCTTCTCCACCTGTATCTCAGCATCTTGGAAAGCCTGACACATTTCCAAGTGCACTCGGCGAGCCTCTCGGCTATTATCGGCGGGTTCGCTCGGCGAAGGAGGAACATTGTTGATTTTATAAAGTTCCCAAATGGGAACGGAGGGACGAGGAGGGACCCAAAAACGGAGTTCTTCAGATTGGTCCAAATCGGGAAGTTGCTGTAGGAATTCGGGGAAAGAGTCTGTCTGACGCAACCGGCGATGGGGATCTGGACATGGTAGAGGGTAAGAATGGACTTGGTGATGTTTTGGCTGGTCTTTTATCCCACTCACCTGGACCCTGAGTCAGGGAACACGTGACGATTGGGCTAGAAGTGCCTAATTTTAACTTTTACATATTATCCTCTTTTGGTCTAAGTATTGCACAGGCATCGGCGAAGCCTTCGCTGATCCCAAGTCACAGACCTATGGTCCTTGCGCAAATCCTCCAAGGGGTTTTCAGCTATGAAGTCTTCTGAGCTTTCCCCTTTTCGCCTATACCTCGGTGATCCTTCGGCGGACTCTCGGGGCAAGAGTCCTAAGAGGGGGATACTGTTACATCCGTGCACTTAGACTAATCAACCGGCCCTTAAAAGCCCTTGTTCTCATGATATCTATTCTTTGTTCCGTTTATATCCTTGCATTCATTACTCTTACTAACATTCATAAATAGTCCCTTTCGATGTTTCTTTATTATTGACTAAAGTAGATAGCACGGCCTCTAGTATATAAGCCTAGCACCAGTGTTGTATACTTCAGTTTAGAAATCAACTTGGATTACGCTCAATACTCTATTCTCTCTAACTCCTCTCTAACTAGGTATCGGCCCTCGCTCCGCTGAGGCTTTGCCGATACCTTTACCTAAACCCACGATCCAGCAGAGGGCATAGCCAAAGGGTTTACCTTGGTATTCTTATCAAGGGTTTTCTACAAAGCCACATCTGTCTATACATCTCGGGCTTGCATTCGGCATAGTCCTTACAAAAACCCTCAACATCTCCTTCCTATATTCCATCCTCTAGCCTGACCATCTAGGCCTTGTCCTACTAGCAGGACACCTTTCCCTATGACACCAGATATAGCAGTATTATAATAATAGAAATTGACTTCTAACTATATCTATATATAAAAGGTTCCCATATTTGGTCCTTGCCTAATAAGGCTCATTCCCACTACCAAGGTCACTCTACCATCCAAAGGCATTTTTCCAGCTCAAATAATTTTTATTCTATTTTTAATGATTTTTAGTGATTTTATTGGACTTTATTGGATTTATTTACCATTTTATAATAATATAAACAATAAATAACTAAGAATAGCCTTGCCATGATGCATGTAGCTGCCTAGGGCCTGGCATGGCCTATAATTTGGCACTGTCAAGATGCCCACAGGATTTGAAAATGGTTCCTAGGCACTAGTCAAAGGGTCTACAGCATCAGCTAGAGAGGACGCCTTCATGAGTAAAGGGGAGTGGGATGTGGGATTGGCGTAGCTTTTGTTTTAGCTTTTCTTCAGAGACATTTTAAGAAGCTTGTAGTGGATATACCTAAGAAATTTTTTAATTTTCTGGATGAAAGGTGTTGGAGCGCTGATAATGGCATATTGTATCCTCTGCAAGTGTTATGTGGAGCTGGTAACAGCTCAGATAATGGGCTCTGCCCATGACACTGGGTTCTAAGGTAATTACCCAGTGTGGCATCCCTAGACACATGAAACTATGCTAAACATCAATGACAAACAGGTCAAAGCTCATGATACTTACAGGGTCTGGCCAGTGGTGAGTATCTTCCAGGATCATATATTCCGTGTTATACTTAAATATTCTGTGCTGAGGAAGTTGGAGCGTCTTTTTATTCAAGCTTCTGACAATCCACAGTTTCTGCACTCCTTCTTTCATTCAGACACTCACTCATTGTGCCATTGAAAGCAGCATCCATGTGACTGTCTATAAAGCAGTGGGTCGTTGCAATAAGCCCAAACCATTGTTTGTGCATCGGGCTGGAGTTGTTCACCATATAGAATGGGCCTTGTTGGTTGAACCCTGCTACCTCCACATCAAGAGCAATGTTTTGACTTAGGGCAGTGCCTCCATTATTGAGAGGGAACCATAGTCTGTGTTGGTGACCATATTCTGGAACTCACAGGCAAGGATAGAAATGATCAGGGTGGTTTGTGTGATCTCCTCCTCCTCTAACCCCTCGTATTAAGATTCATCTAGAAGTCAAAGTTAGTGAGTTAGAGTTTGAATGAAATTGAGAGTTACCTTAAACCTCAATGCATTCTGCTGCATTAAGAAACGATTGTAAAGACTTTGCATAGTAGTGTTACTATGTTTTGTTGAGAGTGGTATTGCGAAGCTTCTTGGGTGCACATTAGGTCAATTATACTTCGACCTACCACAGTGATAGTGGATGTTTCTCCATCAATGAGAAACTTGGGCTTTTCACTCCATTGGCTGGGTCTGTAACATAGTCCTCTACCAAGATCTTTAACACCTGGATCTTTGAATGCAGACTGCAAGCACTTTAAGTGGTTTTAGTAGCTTTCAAGAACTTTCCTAATACTTACAGTTCCCTTGTGCAGTTTGTTGGAATTAATCTGTCACATCAGTAAGCAGGTGCATGTCTGGAGACATTGAGATGTTCAAAAGTGAACATCACTTAGCTGGTGGAGATGACATCATTAAGTTCCTTCATTGCTTGAGACAAGGCCTGATAGCTCAGTGGTAGAAGCACCTGGCATGTGTGCAGGAGATCTTGGGTTCAAGTCTTAGTCTGGCCATTTTAAGACAGTTCACAATTCAAAAGAAAAGTTGGTGATGTTAGCATGCTCCTTCTTATCTTTCAAAATCACTTCAGTAATCCATGAGGCCTGTCCAAGTTTAAGCTCAAATTCAAATTTTTTATCAAGGTGTTGGGATCACTCACCATCTAGAATTGTTTTTTCACAAATGGGATGCCCTGAGCTCAAGTGGCAAAAGCATTTATAATCACTTATGTAGCTTTTTGCATTTGGCTGGTGGATAGGATACTCTTCTGACTCCTCACTTCCATGTCAATCCCTGTTCTCATTCTCATCTTCATCCTCGTCCTTTTTTGATCGCTTTTTTGATTTTCTTCTGCCTTTCTTTCTTCCATCACCTTTCTTCCCTCTGCTACCCTTCCCTGCTATTCTTTCCACCACTCTTATCCTTAGCTCCATCTTTCCTTGTAACATCCTCACCACCACCACCACCTCCACCTCCTCTTTGAGCTGGACTGATAATGTGTAATTTTGCAGTCACCGTTTCCTCATCCTTGTCATCAGAATGTATCAGTATAAGTGGTATAAGATCACACTCCTCACTGTCTTCCTTCTCATCCTCCTCATCCTTGCTGTTGAGTGTTTAATCAGCTCTCAGACAGGTCTTCTTCCACTTGTGAGTATTTTAGGAAGACATTGAAAATGGGCTAGTAGACATAGGGATGTTACCAGGTAGGCTAGTAGATGAAAACTGGATCGAAGGGGTGGCAAGTGCTTCTGTTAGCAACAGATACTTGGGATTGGCATCAGATGCTGTAGCATCTATGCATAGATTACTGACAACTTTCCAAAGAGCTTTTGAATAGATTCTGGACAGCTAATATATGCATAGCCTGGCAGAATCATGGCAGAGCCATAGCACAATATGGCAAACACGGCAGGAATTGATAAAACCTATGCATAGATTATAGACAGACTACCAGCCTTATACAGTACTACATATAGGACAATAATAGGCCTGCAATGCTATATGTTACTGAATATAGTATGCTTATGCATAGGTCACATGATCATATACCATAAGAAAAGGCACTATTAGCTTATATAATACTAGATATGGGACAATAATAGGCCTGCAATGCTATATATGATATAGTAAGCTTATGCATAGGTCACATGATCTTATACTATAAGTAGAACAGGCTCAAATATATGCATTTGGTAACTGACATAAATGTAGTATATATGTATAAGAATTAGGTAGATCACATCAATACAGGTCAGTTTATAGGTTTTGGATATATCTCAGTTTCAGGCCTAGGTCAACCTAGCTTTCACTCTGCATACTTAGATGGGTGTTCCAACATTATAGACCTCTGGCAGACCATTCAAGCCTTTGATGGCTTCAATATTCAAGATTTGAGGTCTACCATATTGGTGGATTCAGTGAAAATATTTATTAGCAGATCCATCAAGAAATGAAAAAGTGTGACTAGGTCTGAATAGGTGTTCCAACTTTATAGACTTCTGGCATCCAGGCTTTTAATGGCTTCACTATTCCGGAATTAAGAACCAATATATATTTATGAGTGGATCTATTAAGAAATGAAAAAGTGTGATCAACCTGCCTGGTAGGTCTGATACCTAAGTTAGTTGACCTGGGCATCTACTTTCACACTTTTTCATTTCTTGATGGATCTGCTGATAAATGTTCTCACTGAATCCACCAATATGGTAGACCTCAAATCTTGAATATTGAAGCCATCAAAGGCTTGGATGGTCTGCCAGAGGTCTATAATGTTGGAACACCCATCCAAGTATGCAGAGTGAAAGCTGGGTTGATCTAGGCCTGAAACTGAGATATATCCAAAACCTATAGACTGACACTGTATTGAATACCTATTGACTGAGATTCATTATCTATTGACTGATTGACTGACATTCACTATCTATTGACTAGCATTCAATATATGGCCAAGTATGCAGAGTGAAAGATAGGTTGAGTATAAGGGTATACTGGCCTATAGCAGTTGAATATAAGCCTATGACAAGTGAATACATCCATATAAGGCTATACATGCCTCTTAAGGAGTTGTATGTGTCTATTTATATTTTCACTGCTGGCTTTTCAAAAATAAAATGCAAATTGTGCCAGAACAAGAGCATGTATAGCAAAATGAATACCACCATTAGAACCACATTGAAATTCTGCATCTGTCCATATAAAGAAGTCAAAAGTTCCCATAGTTATAACTTGCCTAATCTGGGCATGCCATGCTCTATCTTCCTTCTTTTGTATTTTGTATTTTCTACATTTTCTTTACTCTAGCTAAAATAGCTTGCTATAATCAGATCATGTGATCTACCTAATTCTTATACATTTATATCAGTTACCAGCTCTCAAATACATATATTTGAGCCTGTTCTACTTATAGTATAAGATCATGTGACCTATGCATAAGCTTACTATATTGGGTAATATATATATAGCATTGCAGGCCTATTATTTTCCCATATTTAGTATTATATAGGCTGATAGTGCCTTTCCTACTTATAGTATATGATCATGTGACCTATGCATAAGCATACTATATTGGGTATAGCATCACAGGCCTATTATCGTCCTATACGTAGTACTGTATAAGGCTGGTAGTCTGTCCATAATGTATGTATAGGTTTTATATTATATAATTTAAATAAATCAATTCCTGCCGTGTTTGCCATATTGTGCCATGATTCTGCCAGGCTATGCATATATTAGCTGTCCAGAATCTATTCAAAAGCTCTTTGGAAAGTTGTTAGTAATCTATGCATAGATGCTACAGCATCTGGTGGCCCATGCTGAAGCCAATGATCAACTGAACAGTATCGCACAGCTTCTCGAGTCTCTTAACGATGCGAGATGCATACAGTGTTTTATCACTAACCACCTGCACTCTGAGCACCAGTCAAATCTCAATGAAGCAGATGTGATGCTGTTCTATCCCTGTGAATCCCCACCTCAATATGGATCCCTGCATGTTACTTGTGCTGGATACCTTTCCTTCCAGTTATGAGTCACCCTCACTACCCTAAGGATCAACCACTCAATCCAGATATCTGTCTAGTTAGTCAGTTGAATCATCCCCACATTGATTGTATCTCTGTACAACAATGTCACACTTCATGAAGCCCTAACCCGATTGAATGAACACAGCCTGACTTCTATCAAAGTGTTTTCATCATGGTTAGTTGAGCAACCTAACCAACCATATGAGTTTCCCCATTACCTGCTGTATGTACTCAAGTACGACAAGGAGAGACGAAAAAACACTGCTTGTTATATAATGCAGCTTTGCTTTTCAGATCAAAAAGAAGTCATGATATGTCTTGATGGCTTGGTCAAATCATTGGTAAAAACAGGATGCATTCTGTGCTTCTTAAATAACTGGAAGCACACAAACGACAAGAATGAGCTCTATATTAGCCTGCTGGACAAGAACCTAGCAGCAAGACTGTATATATGTCAGAGTAATCCCAAGGATTGGATTGCTGCTTGCCATTCATGTTGGATACCATACAAACCCCACAGATATCATGAACCCATTCCAACTGGACTGCAGTTCAATTGATCAAGGTTCCATATGATGACATTCTCATTCACGTCATTCTGGCATTACTTGGGCACATCATGCTTAACACAAAATTGGTTAACACCCTCACTGTAAAGCTTGGAAACCCAGAGATTGGCAATGTCTCTTCATTGGAAACCTGGCTAATGCAACCATACAAAAATGCAGCTTCAATCCCAAACTACATTCAGTACTTAATGGCCTATGATGACATCCAGTGATGTAGATACCCGGTTTGTATACAAGTTACGTAGTCACCTGATTTGCATATAAGCCTTTTTGCAATGTTATACTTGTATAACCCTCCCTTGCTTCTCTCCCCCATCATGCCCACTAAGATTGGCTATGCTCAAGTCCAAGGTATGCACGCTAACACATCTGTTTAGTCTCTCTAACCCTGTACTAGGTGCAGTCTTTGTTGTGTACCACCGTAACGTTGAATCAGGAATCATCTTCTGTCCATGCAGCCACAGCTTTGACAATGTTTCCTTCCATTCCCATTTAAAAGAAAATAGCATTCATGTATATGTTTTTTGTTACAATTTGTCCATTTTTCACTTTCAATGGCACTTCAGGTTGCTCCCTATAACCATCAATGGCACTGTCTCAGCTGAAGCCATTGGTTGTCCTTTGCACCAGATGCCACTTCTGTCTCCTCCACTGACAAACATCTGGAGTACCCATCTTCTGTGCCTGCATCTCAAAATGCTCCCACTCATTGAGTTCCTAAAAAACCTTCTTGTTTTGACTATACTCCCTACTCAGATCCTAATCCATCAAAGGTGATCTAAAGGGCAAAAACTCCAAACAGTCCATACCAAATCTCTTATCTGATTCCGCAAATGGTTTCATGCAAGACTTCTGCAGTCTTGTCAGTAACCTTCATTTTAGGATTTGTATTGGGCAGTGCACACAACCATAGCAGGCATGTGGAGCTAAACAATTGTTCTGACTCATCGTTGGGTTTTCATCGTAGTGTTTACCGATCTCACTTCCAAAATGATTGCTTCGAGTCATACACTGTCCCCAATGGTCACTGTTTCAAGTGTTTTCTACTGGGAGAACATCACTGAGGGCTCAGAAACTCAGAAAAATAGGTCGAGCTAACTGCTCACATTCCTGCTCTGATTTCCTTCAGGACCTGTGTCTGGGAATTCCATTCATTGTTTGGCAGACGTTAAAGTTGAGAGACTCTTTCTTCCCTCTGATCAGACTTCAGAGTGCCAAATTTAGCTATGAAACATTTGCAGAGTTCCTTGCATCTGATGCCAAACTTGGGAGTGCTGCAGTGAATGCTCAGTTATTTGCCTACACATTTCTGTGCGAGATGGACAAGGTAGATGGCCTGCTCACTTCTCTAACCATTCCTCAGCCAAAATATCTCGACCTCATTGTTTTATGATTCGTTGCTCATGTATTCTGCTCTTTTTATTCTCATATCTCAGTCTCTTCATCGTCTGCTGCTTTCTCTGTGCTTTTTTCTTTACATGCTGCTTGTTGTTTGCTTAGATTCTGGCCCCTAGATTAGACTGCTGACCACCAGATTAGACTGCACCATAGACTGTGTACTGCTAAATAACTCTTTGTATTTGTTAATTTGTAACCTTTGGGGTGCACAACTTTGCTTTCTCTTTTTAGTGAAGCATGAATACTCCTTGGATTTTGGTTACCCCTTGGATTTTGGTTACCCCAATATCCAAACCGATCAAGACTGGATATCCATGTTGCACAAAAACTGTATTAGTTAATCAGGTGAAATTACCCACACATGACATGTATCCCATCATCATAGTATCAACACTTCAATCCCTGGTGTGAGTCACAACACTCTATTCTTAGTCATATAACCGAGTACACACTCTTCATGCCAAATTTGCAGCTTAAAACTTTGGTTAGCGGTTGATTAGGTAGACTTCACTGTTGCATCTTATATATTATTATATAATTTGTGCATGTCCATTTAACTCTGTAGGGATAACACTGGTAGAGATAACTGTATCAAATAATCTGGGAATTCAGAATGACCCCTCAACAAAGTATCTGTCAAATGGGTGTTTTCACCATAAATCACCCTACTTCCTGCAGACCCAGGAGTAACATATTTTCCTGACATAACATAGAACAAAACTGCAAACTGCATTGTTTTCACTTCCTACACTGATTGGAATTGAGCGCAGGAGCAGGAAGCAAAAAGCATACTGTACTTTACCTTTTCAACAACACTCAGGATAACATTTTGCATTTATTGCAGTGTTAAAATATCTATTTCAAAGATTAGAGCTAAAACACGAAGGTGTTGGTTGAAAGGTTAGGATTGGTTAGTTGTGATGCCACAAAGTGGTGGCTAGACAGTTAGGATTGGTTAGGTTGGGATGCTGCAAGGCAGTGGTTAGATGGTTAGGGTTGGAGTTACAGTATATTAAAATCCAAGGCCATGCCAACTTCGGTTAGGATTGGGATGGTTAGTTTGGATGCCGCAAAGCAGCAGTTAGATCATTAGGATTCAAACAGATTTTCAAGATGCACAGATGTTATGCTTCCATTATATATTCAGATGTTAACAGAGGACAAGAAGCAACTAAGCCTGAATTATTGTATAATAGCCTTGTAACGCCACTCATACAACCATGTTGGATGCTACTGTTACAGTATATTGATAGGCTAGTATCTTTGTACACTGTGAAGCCATGGCAATTTCAACTATGATACATCAATTGAGTTATTCCCAAAGCTATCAGTATGTTTATTATCTGGAGATCATGTACCCAAGAAACTTGCTCTGCAAACCACCACTACCCTACTTCTTGTCTACAGTAAAACAAATTACACCTCAAAAGTTAGTAGGGTTAGTATAGTAGGCCTACGTCTGGCACTAAAAAATCAAAATACTATCTATGATGAATACAACCAAGTCTTCTTTCCTCCCCTAGGCCTATAGGCCTAACTTCCTGCCACCACTCCCTAACTGGATTGCCTCTACCCCAGAAATTTTCTATATGGCGGTGCTGACACACCCAGCAAAACTGGGTATATACGAACCTAGGTAAGTTCAATATTCTATTTAATACATAGAATATATAATGGACTGTTGAGTGCAGAAGATGCAGTTTTGCTCAGTGTCTACGAAAAGGTACACACTGCACAGTCAGAATGTTGCATACTGACCCTTGCACACTGCAGTTTACCATGCACAGTCAGTAGAGCTATATACACTGGCTAATAAGTTACATAGTGACTTAGATAAATTGGGCATTGTTTAAGTAAGACATTGGCATGTCATTAGGGCTTCAAACTGTCCCGTATACTGGAGACGGCCGTCCCATATATGGTGGATCCCTGTATGGAAATTCCAAAGATACGGGCCGGGACTGAACATACCCATATCCCGTACCGTATCGTCCCGTATGCCCGTATTTACTGGTACAAAATCAGCATTGTAAAGGTTCTAGTGGTCTGTACTTACTTTAATGAACCATTCTGAGGTGATGCCTGCGAAACCAGTCAGAAAATTAGGCTATACAACAAGTTGAACCCTATCCGTATTGAATATGGCCGTACTCCGGGCTTCCAAAAGCGGAAACGGTATGGGTACCGTCCAGTATTGACGGTCCCGTACAACCATACCTTTATGGGTACGGTTTGAAGCCCTACATGTCATAAGCAGACAAAAGCTATTAATAATTTGTCATTAAAAAATCACACCACACTCAGATATTTTTTTTTACCAAGTCCCTCATATGATATGTAATCAAGGTTTCAAAGTAACATATCTGCTGCCTATAGAGTGGGTGGCCCTGTCTATTCAGCAGACTACACAGATTCTAAATAAGAATAAATATAAATAGAAGGAGATAGACTGACAAAATCATGAAAATCAGGCAAAATAATATGAGAATTGATAGATCACATGACCTTCTTTTGTCTTTGTTTACCACTTGTAAATAAACATAAGTAGCCATGATGTAGACAATTCAGGATATATAATTTGTTTGCTAAGATAAGCTGAAACAGGCTGGTAAATGAGCAAATAAACATGCCTATATTCAGAAGGTTAGTTGTACAATTTGTGGACCTAGGTTTTTCGAGGCTGCAATTTCAACTGTATAGTTGGTGGGAGATGGAAATGCCTTTTTTGGCAAGATATAGACAGGTGACTGTGCTAACTTTAGAATCATATGGACCTAGGTTGTGATTTCAACTGTGGACATGAAGTTGTCTACAAAAATAGACCCATTTTCACTGGTAAAAAAATACTTGCATTATATCTGAGTATGGTGTGATTTTTCAATGACAAATTATTAATAGCTTTTGTCTGCTTATGACATGCCAATGTCTTACTTAAGCAATGCCCAATTTATCTAAGTCACTATGTAACTTATTAGCCAGTGTGTATAGCTCTACTGACTGTGCATGGTAAACTGCAGTGTGCAAGGGTCAGTATGCAACATTCTGACTGTGCAGTGTGTACCTTTTCGTAGACACTGAGCAAAACTGCATCTTCTGCACTCAACAGTCCATTATATATTCTATGTATTGTGAGTAGATTAAATAGAATATTGAACTTACCTAGGTGATACGCCATTCAGCTGTGAATCACGCCACCTGGCCAGATAAGGTCGGGGTAACAAGCCCTCCATTGTTTTTCCCTCTGTACCAAATCCATCATCAGTCCAATCTTTAGTATATCATGGATGACATAACCATAAATCCAGGCACTTTGTTCACCTTGGGTAAGAGGTCAATATTGATGGTAATCTGTGGACCATTGGTGGATGGTCATAAATCAAAAGCTGTTGACATGTTATCAAAGCTAATGCAAAAGTAGTAGATACTCTGTTGTAACAAATGTCAAGGCCTAAAGGTCACAGGTGGGAGAATCAGTGATTGAATTGAGAAAATTTGCTTGGCCAACTGTTGATGTGGGAAATGGTTCCTAGAATGTACTTGCATAGCTCTTGGCCCATAAGACTTGGTTATCTATGCATCAAAGTACCGAGTCCAAGTCTGTGCAACATGTCGACATGATAGTCACATGTTCATTATGCTCACGGTACTACTTGAGCTGGATTTCTGGCAACAGGTATGACAGTATGATTCATTTAGCAATACTTCCATATACATACTTTGGCATAGCCACTATCCAAATCATATTGTCACTTTCAACATGGCCTATGCTCTCAGCTGATTGCATCAATATTGGGCGATATATTGATAATATTGGTCTGTAGCTCTAGTCAAAGTGGTCTTTAGTTGCTCAGTCGATAGTTGGTTGCCAGAAATCTGGATGCTGATCGTAACTGTCAATGTCATCATAGTAACTGCAGATCACCAATCGTCATAGTACTTGTAGATCATAGTGTCGTCATAATACTTGCAAATCGCAGTCATGCTGCTTTCAATGACTTTATTTCAAACCACTATCCCTAACACATTGGCAGATATCTCTAGTGCTCTAGACCTGCTACCAGTCGATTCATCAGCCTCTCCTGGGACCAGGCAAAAGGTCTGTGATGAACTCAATACCTGGCATGACAATCTACGTGATCTCAATGCCAAAATAGACATGCTTGATAATGCTTGGCATGAGGAACTTGACGACAAAACTTTGGTGAATACACAAGAAATGGAAATTATCCAGTTGATGAACAAATATGATCCTACCTTAACCATCCTCTCATTCTTCATTAGACAAAGGAGGCGATTACCCATGTGGATAGCATCATCCTAACAGCCACAGAGGGTCCCAATTGGGGATGCTAATTTCCTGCTTTACATTTCCAAAGAACACAAATCCGTGTCAGCTTGGGAAGATGCGGCATTTGGCAACATTCTACAAGGATACACATACATCGGTTATGAAGACATTGCAAGTTTGATCATTGGGAAAAAACCTTCAACTGACTTGATGTACTGCCACCGTTTCGACTCATTACTGAATACTTTAGCAATTTTAAGTCAGCCAAATCATCTGACCAGCTTGTATCAATCAAGTGTAGATTGCTTTGGGAAGAGGCTTGTCACCCACTACAATCAGTAGCTGTTAGAGCTTGTTGAATTATTGACTGCATCTGCATGGTCAATACATGGGACAAAATGTTGATGATGTAAGACTTGGTTATCTATGCATCAAAGTACCGAGTCCAAGTCTGTGCAACATGTCGACATGATAGTCACATGTTCATTATGCTCATGGTACTACTTGAGCTGGATTTCCGGCAACAGGTATGACAGTATGATTCATTTGACTGCATCTGCATGGTCAATACATGGGACAAAATGTTGATGATGGAGAAGGAGGATTTTATTGAAACTGCACCAAGTAATCTGTACCAAGGGATGCATCTCACTCGAGATGAACTTGCTGACAAGAAGCGAAAATTCAAAAAACAACATGATGCACTACTTTCTCTTCAACGACTTTATATTTGAACATTCATCAACATTGCCTTGATGATCTGTTTGCTAAAAAAACCTAGTTTGGGGTTGCTGTCCTCATTCAACTGGCCTGGCATTGTTTGACAGCCTTGGGGCACAAGGGCCACTTGAAGGGTTTTGCCAAGACATTGTCCAGATTCATCCAGGAATCTGCCCAGCTATTCACCCCAGATGGACAGTCTCACATTGATATGCTACAGGATGACAACTCATGATTTGTGTTTTGGCTCCTTGATAATCTTCTACCTAGGCGGGTCTTTCCAGTCGATGCTGTGTACCATTTGCAAATACTACAGGCCAAAAATAGCAGAGGCTCAGCACTGTTACATGGCATGCCAGGCATCTACACAGCACCCCAGCATGTCTATTCTTGGATATTTTTGTTTATATCATCAATAAATGCAATAAAATGCAATAAAATGACTAAAAATCACCAAAAAATCACTAAAAAATTATTGTGCACCCTGTCATGGGAATGACCTTATTAGGCAAGGTCCAAGTATAAAAGCATTTAAAAATAGATATATCATCACTAAATCCAACCAAAAAATCACTAAAAATTTATTGTGCAGCAGTGACCTCATTAGGCAAGGTGAGAGCATTTAAAAATAGATACATTGTCAATAAATCCAATAAAAACACTAAAAATTACCAAAAAATCACTAAAAAATATTGTGCAGCCCTGTCATGGAAATGACCTTATTAGGCAAGATCCATGTGTAAGAGCATTTAAAAATAGATGTGATTAGAAGCCAATTTTCATAGTATTACAATATGCTATATCTGGCTCTGTATTTAGACATTAGACCATGGGAGTTAGTATGGCTAGATAGAGATTCTCAATGTCATTGTATACTAGACATTGGACCATGGGAGTGACCCAATTAGGCAAGACATAACTATGGGAACTTTTTACAAACTAGTAGCTAAATAAATATGGATTTTTGATGCCATTGCCATGATAGTATCCATTTTTCTATGGCACATGCCTGGATTAGTCAGATCATGATCATGGGAACTTTCTA
>QLOY01006445.1:0-68588 GCA_003313965.1 Megacollybia marginata
AGATCGGGTCCGGTCAACTCGGACGTTGAGGGCAGTAACGGCGTCGTTTCAGAAGGATCGCGTCCTTTCCCTTTGTCAGGACGTGAATCATTGTCGTTCATGAAGGAGGTATTGTTTACATATGTTGTAAAGCTTCCATGACAAGTGCCTACTACTGTTCGGCTCAGAACCGCTGTCACCTCGATTAATACCGGCTCAAAGGATCCATCGCGTTGAAAGCAATTGACACCATTATTGCCCGTCGTTTAGGGGTAATATATCGTGTGATATATTTTGTACAAGCACTGTCTACTCGAGCACCTTTCCCGGGTTCATTATGCCGTGAGGATCAAAGAGATGTTTGATTTTCTTCATCCAATCGATGCTCACAGGGCTTTTCGAATAGTGTAGAGCGTTCGTCTTTTGAGCACCTATGCCATGCTCTGCTGATATTGATCCTCGGTATGAAGCTAACAAGTGTGGTTGACTTTTGTAGTCAGGAAGAAGCAAGGACTTACAGACTAGCTCAAAGACAAAGGGTTCCAAGGCATCTTGTATTTCTTGAGTGTATGACGAGGCAATGATGTTCAAATGGAGGTTGCCGTCTCCGACATGACCATAGCCCAAGACATGCATGACTGCATGAGCTCCTAGCAAACCTTTGGCTCGCAAGTAATCACGCGTAGTGTCGACGACGTCTTTAAAAGAAGCGGGAGGTACAGAGATATCGTATTTGTAGGCTCTGCCTTCTTTGGAGACAGCTTCAGTTATGCCCTCCCTGAGGGCCCAGAGGGATGAAAATTGAGCTGGAGACTGAGACAATACACCTGTGTTGATGAGGGGCTTTTCATCTTCAAGTAATTGCTCTAGGAAATCATTCAGTTTCTGAGATCTGTGAGGGACGTGGAAATGGTATAGGGCGAAAGTACCTCTTCATCATGTTCGCGTCTGCCACCGCTAGTTTCGATGAGGACGAAACAAGAGGCACCCTGGACTTCATCTTCGCCGATGGCACGTCCTTGTCCATGTTTAATGGCCAAATCGTAAGCGGTGCGATCCATAAACTCGAAGGCCGAGAGGATCTCTGACAAATCGCGCTTGGCTCTCTGATACAACGGCAGAACATTATCGTAATGGGGAAGAGCGAAAATGACATTGTTTGAGGCTTGTGGTTGTGGCGGAGTGAGGATGGAAACGCCGGTAATGATGCCGAGGGTACCCTCAGCACCAATGAAGAGTTGTTTCAAGTCGTAGCCTGTGAAGGGACCTGTGAGAGAGGAAGAGCAAATGTGAGATGGATACCAGTATTGTCCTTGCGGAGTGAGGAGAGCTGGTCAAAAATGGTGCCATCCGGAAGGACGACTTCGAGACCAAGAACGGAGCCGTGGAGAGAGCCGTATCTCAGAAGCCTCAGGCCGCCTGCGTTGGTAGAGACGTTTCCACCGATTTGACAGCTTGAGCTTGTTAAGAAGTGATAGAAGCATGCTATTAGAGACATTACCTGCCTTTGGCACCGAGATCGAGAGGCATGATGTGATTGAAAGGAGCGACATGATCTGTCAGAGACTGGAGAATGCAGCCTGCATCCGCGATGAGAACTCCTTTGAATGGTTTGTATTGTCCGGAATGTAACAAAGAGATTACCAGATACAGGGTCGAATGAACGAACTGAGTTCATGTTGCTAAGAGAGAGCACAAGTTCGTCTGTCTTTGGTACGCTACCACCGACGAGACCGGTATTTCCGCCTTGTGGAACGATGGCTATACGCCTTTCGTTGCAATGGCGAATGATCTGACTGACCTGCTGAGTAGTCCTAGGCTTGAGTACGGTTGTTGCTCTGCCATGGTATTTGTTCATCCAATCATGGTTGTACTGGTCTAAATCTGACTGTGGAAGTGAGTATGGTGTTAGAGTGGAAATGATAGCTGATGAAGGCAGAAAGCGTGCAAAATGAGCAAGGTCGTTGTGAGTGACCGCGTTGAAGATACGGGACAGCATCGGCTATGCGAGTCACATGATTCATGGACTCTGAGGACATTCGCCGCAACAATCGTCTATCTGGATTTCTGACTTCGCTCGTGCACAGAAATGTACGCCCAGCGACGGCCGACAAACCGCAGTCGACGCCCGATATTCCGAGTCCTGCTCGGCCGATAACACCGCCACCATCTCTACCCCCTCCGTCGTTGCATGAACTTGGTTTATCGTTGTCGGTCATAACGTCCGACTTGGCCCCGTCACATTTTAGCACGCCTCCCTCAAGCGGCGCCTTTCTCGCGCCAAACTATCTTCTTCTCTGCCATGCCCAGGGCCTCGATGTCCTTCCACTCGTATCGCCACCAGCTTCGCAACCTTACGCCCTCGTCAGACGCGTATGTTTCAAAAGCGTAGTTGTAATGGAACAGCGAGGTGTTCTCGTCGCAATCGCTGGCAGAAGAGACGGCGTACGAGTATATGCACTCGAAGAAGTAAAAAAGGTCATCGAATGGCGCATTGACGTCGAAATTCGCAGAGAGCGCGAACGACTTCGCAGAGAGAACCTCAGAAGGCCTGTGGATGAGCGAGACTCGCAGGAGAAACTCAGAAAGACAAGTCTGTCCACGCCTCCGCCTACGAATTTAAAGGGTAAGCTTGCACACAAGGGCTCCTTTCAAGACATCCCCGTTCCAGCCATTCCATCAAGCCCACTCGTACCTCGCACACCGACAACTAGGCCAGATCCACAGACAGATCATCCGCCACCTTACATTTCTCCAGATCAGCGTCCACCAAGACCACGTACAAATTCGGTCGCAGACATGCTTACGACCGCCCCGATGTCACGCAGACCAACCAATAGCGGCCCAGACTCGAAGGCCGACTGGGAACAGTCCAGTGAAGATGAAGCAATCGACATTGTAGCTGCAGGTACAAGCGGCAGTCAGGCCCTCGACGAACGTACAAGTGCTACTCTGACTACACCACCAGCTATCCCCACACCACGCAGACGTAGACCTGCCAACCTTGATCTCTCTCATTCAAACACAGCAACTCCATCAGAGCCATCACCAGCGCCAACTTTGCTCACTCTTCGTCAAGCACTCTCACATTCTCCAGAACAGACACCAGTTGAGCCAGATGAAGACGATGAAGACATTAATGGCCAAATCAGTCTCGCTCAGGCCCTGATGGAGAGCAGACTTCCTGATCTTCCTCCTCTTGGCTCAAGGCGTCCTCAACAACCCATCCTTATTGTCTCTTCTCATCCCGTAGCAACAGGCGAGGAGGAACCTGCAAGTCCTCGTACCTCAGAGTCGGCCCATCCAGTCTCTCCCGAGCCTAGGACTGCAGTCACTCCGCGCCGGCGACGCTGGTCCGTATTGATTGGTCAATCTCCAACCGCCGACCCCAGTCCACCCTTAACAGCTCCCGCAACTAGGGAACGCTCCTCAAATCGCTTATCTAGGTCTTATTCGTATAGATCCAATCAGTCGGTCATCACTATCCGTCCCTCGTCATCAGAAAACATTACCTCTCCAACTTCACCACCATCTTCAGCGCCCCCTATCCCTGAAACCACTCTGCGTTCCTCCCGATTTATTCCTCGCATTATCAGCACCGCACTACACACAAGACGCTCAGAGGATAGGTCTCTGTCATCCGCCAATGAGAGCGACGCATCGAAAAAAATCAATGCGGCTCCTCTCAACTCTCATTTCCCCCCTCCAAAATTAGAATATGTAAAGCTCCCCGGTACAAAGGGTTCATTAATGATCAAAGCCGTAGAAACGGCCAGGAAAAGGTTTGTCGTGCTTTTGTGTGCTATTCAGGCTCACTCTTCATAGTTTTTTGGCAATCCTATGCGGTGAACACGGGGAAAAGGTTGAACTTTTCGCTGGCACTTACCGAACTGCTCTGGGCCTTTCCAGGACTTTCATTCTCCCCGACTCTCCTCGGTCTCTGGAGCTTCAACTGCAGGGTGATGATCTAGTTGAAGTTTTTCTGGTCTTCCCCCAGAACGTCTTTGGTCTGGAACCTGCCACTGTCCGTGTGCGTGAGGTTCGAATCGGACGTGCTGAACGACGTGCTGCCAGACGAAGAATACGCGAGATCAGAAACGGCGATAACAATAATGACTCAGAGCCTCAGCTCGTCGAAGAAGACACCAACGTTAATGTCAGCATCGGCGTAACCGTTTCTGTCGGATCCACTGTCGTTGCCACCGGGACTGGTCCAACCGACGGCCAGCAAACTCCTCTCCTTGTTCCAAGCGATCATCCCGAGCAACCTACCCCAGACCCCAATGCAGACCTCAATACAGACCCTGATGGTAATGCAGAGAGACCTTCGACACCGCCTGACCCCTCTTCTGCCTTGGCTCACGCGGAAGAGCTTGTAGCCATTGCCACTGCGCAAATGGGACCATACACCACATTCCAGCAGCTATCTTTCGCTCCAGCCTTTCCTTTGGCCTCAATCGCTGACGAGTATATCATCCCTCCGACCTACCCTGAGTTCCTCGAGTATCGTATGGAACATGAACCAGAGACCGGTAGTGGCAATATCACTGATCTTTCACAAGTTCAATTTACGCCGCCTGGCCTTCCGGTTCCTCCTCAGACGACGCCTTCCCGATGGTTCTATCGTGACCCAAAAAATGTGGTTCATGGTGAGTACACTTTTTCCTCCTCCCAATTAGTGCTGAAAGCTGTAGGCCCGTGGAAGGCAAGCTTGATGCAGGCATGGTACAAAGATGGTCTTTTGCCTCCTGATCTCCCCGTCCGCAGAGAGGAGGACTCTGAATACATGCCGCTGAAAGATCTACGTCAACAGAGCGTGGATCCTACTCATCCGTTCCGATCTGCACCTCCACCTTCTGAACTTCGAGAAGCTCAGAAACCGTTGCTACGACCAATCTCCCTTTTGGAGCAGCCTCGACACTATGGGCCGCCAGCTTTGTTCTATTCGTCAAGGGGTGGTCACAGCACCGCGATCGTCGACTCCAGAGGCAGATCAGTGCTCAAAGGTCGGTTCCTGTGGAGCGGAGATGATCAAGAAGGCGATTATAAAGCACCTTTTGGAAAAATGGGCGATGTGCGCCGGCTGGAGGCATTCGACGTTAAAGACAGATCTATCCTCGTCGCCATGCGCCAAGGTGGCCTTGAGGCTGTTGACTTGGGAGACGCTCTGTTGAAGCCTGGAGACGAATCTCGCACGAGTCTTCCTCATTTCAATCCCCCTCCGTCTAATTTGAATCGTCGTGCACCATTTGTGTGGAAAATCGGAACTCCAGTAGCGTCCTCGTCCAATTCTGCTACTGTTCTGTCATCCAAACACAAGGGTCATTATATAACTGGCAAGAAGATGAGTACGTCGTCGGCCAGATCACCTTCAAAGCCGGAATTCAACATTGGAGACGATGTGGACGGCCGGGATGAAGTCTTATTCCTCGGGAGGAAAGACGATGAAATATATATATGCGAACGAAACCACGGTGCTTTTCGGATATTAAGACTTGGTTTAGAATCGCGCTGAGCTACTTTATAATGGGTTAATAAATAAAGTAAATCATTCTGCTGTATGTCCCGGCCAAGTGTTCAGTGGGACAAGTGAGATTGGTAGCTTCCTAAAACCGCCAAATTTAGGTTTAGGCGCCCGTTTAGCCCGAAGCGTTACCGTTACATGCCAGCGTTATACGTTACTGTACAAAGACACGTGATGTCTGTTTCACCTTGATTAGACCTAACCCTAAATTCTCCATGGCCATTTTTCAAGCCAATGGTCTTTCCGTCAAGTTCTTTTTGCAGAAGGATCTACCTGAGAATGTCATTGCAGAGTTATCTGAAATGATTGTGGTTAGTGGCAGCATTTATTCCTTGTGTTTGTTCACACACATGCAGGCTCTGGGGGGAAGAGTTGAGACCAAGATTCCAATATGCGGATACATCCTTATTCAACCCGGAACAGTAGAAGCAGAACGCCTCCGACATTGTTGGTCCTCTAAAGATAGACCCGGCAGGCATCTCGTGCCATACACGTTTGTCGATGCCTGCAAGACGGCAGGTATGCTGTTGGAGCAGATATTCGTTGAGGAATGCACTCCGATCACTATGCATATTCATCCGAGCATTAACGGCAACGCACGCGACGCGTTAGCGCATCGCATCAAAGTAAGTAGTTTATTGGCGCTGGAATGGACTCATCCATTGTAGCACTCTGGAGGTGATCCAAACGCGTCCCAGCAGACAGCGCGAGTCATCCTCGCAGATCCTAACACTGAGGTTTTCAAATCTCTCGTCAGGACCTATCAGGGTATGCCAAACAAGAACATTGAATCTCATCTTTGGGTCAAGCAATGCATCGAAAGAGGATCAGTTGTTTATACACCACTAGTTTATAAAAACCCTGGTGGACGTCGTGCTGGCGAAGAGTATGTGTCCAAAGTTTCTAATTAATTGTTAACGTCATTTGATGCAGACGCACCCCTTTCTCTGTTCAAGATGACGAACACTTGTGCGAGTGGATAGCTCGCAAAATTCCTTTCAAAGATGCTCGCGGACGCACAGGGAACAATCTCTACAAGCAACTTTGTGACCTTGTAAGTAACAGGACCGAAACCAGTCTCTCACCAACATAGTGTTCAGGGGGGCAAGCCTGATTACACGTGGGTTGAACGTCACTCCTGGCAGTCCTGGCGAGAGCGTTACAAGAAGAACATGGACCGTCTAGACGCAAGGATTGCTATGATTGTAGAACAGCACAAGATTGTTCCAGGTGCATCCGGACAATATGGCTATGTGCGGGAGGCGGAAACGAAACCAAAGAGGACCGGAAAGAAACGTAAACTGGAGCCTGAACCAACGGATAGCGAGCCGGACGATCCATCAAGCGCACCGAACAGTCAGGATAAATCAGAAGCCGACCTCTTCACTGGAGAATCGGCCATTCAGACCCCTTCAAAAGAGGATCGGAACGATGATGACAGTGACTGGGCTGTCAGGATTGGCAACTCCCCGCCACCTACCTGGGCTAAGCGTAAAGGCGCTGACCTAGAGGAACGAGAACGCAAACGATCACGGTAATACATTGCGTTCCTTTTTCGCCATTCTTCATGAGATTCCAGGGCTGAACGAACTGTTCGAAAAATTGCGTCAGAGTTCAGGTTCACCGTTGAAGAAGTGCAAGAATACTACGACAAGCATGGTGATATAGCTAAAACACATTCTCGCTTCCAGCGAATGAGGGAGATGATTGCGCAATTGGATGACGACTAGTGTATGACAGACAGAATGGGAATACAACATCTCAATCGAACAGAAGTTTATAGTGGGCTGCACGAACAGGGGCAGAAGGACTGTCAAAAAGTTTCCGTTTCCTGCAAGATGGTCAAATATGATCATACAGGTAGGAAACCCATTCACTTTTCTCCTGCAGCTGTAGAGGGGTAAGACAAAAAGAGATCGGAATGTTTCGGTAGGGGAGCTTCACTGCGGTCTTAATGAGCTAGCAAATCAAAAGAAAATCTATCTACTGACGTGAAGTAGGGATGCTCGAGAGCATCTTCCGCAGAGATTCTTCGCTCTGGGTCGTAAGTCAGAAAAGACATCAGCAGATCGATACCCGCTGAAGTGATGTGCTGAAACTTTTGACGAAACTGATGTGGTTGTGGGGATGGTAAGGAAATAGTCTTGGCCACGGGTAACGATGAGTAACCTGGCCACGAAGTACTAGTTGGAGGACCCAGGAGTTTGAATATCATTGTAAGAAGTTCCAATTCTGCTTTGGCTTGGAAAAGTGGCTCCTTGAGAAGAAGCTCGGCGAATATGCAGCCTACGGACCACATATCTACTGCAGTTGAGTAGGTGGTCGCACCCAATAGGATTTCTGGTGCACTGAAGTACCAGATGAACAGGAGACATGAGTATCATGCAGACACTTGCCGATACCAAAGTGTAACGACCAATTGTGTCATACCGCCTACCCCCACAGGGTCACCATATCGGCGCGCAAGGCCAAAGTCAGCGACTTTGATGATTCCGCGATTGTTCATGAGGAGGTTGCTCGTTTTCAGATCTCGGTGTAGTATCCAGTTGGAATGACAATGCTTAACCGCGGATAATAGTTGTAGCATCAAAGTTTTGATTTCAGATTGCAGGAAAGGTGCAGTCATGAGTGTGAGCAAGGACTTTAGATCATGTTCAATGAAGTCCATAACGACAAATACTCTTTGACGACTGTAAGTCAAATAAAAAGTGAGTAAAGACATACTGAGTCAGCGTATCGCCGACCACGACCTCGCGAATGCCGACAACGTTTTCGTGTCTGCAAGATATCAAAGCGTTAATTTCTCGCAGAGCCGTGATTGGAAAGCCGTTCTTCTCGTCGTCCAGCTTGAGTTTTTTGAGTGCGACTATCTCTCCGGTCTGCTTGTCGCGTGCACGAAATACGACGCCGTATGAACCTTCCTCGATTTGATTGAGACGTTCATAGGAATAGACCGACCGCGATGGAGTTATTGCAGGATGTTGTGATCTTGAAGGAACATACAAGCTGTGATTTGTCCTAGATTCCGTCCTCCTCCGCCGATGTTGCTGCTCAGACAAGTCTTGTTCTGCCTTGCGCTTGGTGGTCATGGTAAGTAGTGACACGTGATTCGCCATGACTGTCAGAGTCTTGAACAAATGGCCGATATCCTCCAAAAATCTCACGGAGGATCTTGTGAGACATGCACTGGACAGCATAGACCTGTCTGAGGCAACTGGAACTCTTCAATGGTCTAGTTACGATGAGATCGACCATCAGCTCAGCAACAGTGACCGCAAAACCGTTTACTCGTCTTCCTACACGTTTCGAAAGGGTCTTATCAGGTTCCAAGGCTGATACGACGAAGGGATGGTGACTAAAAGATTCTAGAAAGCATTTTCTCTCTCGTATTATTGCCCAACGCGTTGCCAAGAGCTCTACCTCTGCACTGAAGGAGGCAACGCCGCGGACATTCGAGCTGGAGCTTTCATTTGCTGATGAGCTGGATGAGCTGTTTGCAGATGACTTGTGGGAGCTAGGCAAAGAGCTCCAGAACTCTGAAAAATGGTGGATTCTAAAACCGTTAGCATCTGTTGATTTCCGTGGTCGGCTGGTAACCACTTGATCAAGTTCTATGGCAGATCGCGGCAATGGAATCAGACTTTTCAACTCTAGACATGCCCTGGAACAAATATTCCAAGAGTTTGAGGATGAAGAAGAATCGACCGCGGAAGATACCACCGCGATAATTACATCCCAGCTGCGGCACTTCGTGATACAGGTGCATAGACATGTTTTTGAAATGACGCATCTTGAACTCCCTGCAGGAATATATTTTGACTCCACTTCTTTTCGACCCCTCGTGTCTGACTGACAGTGACAATCAGAAAGGATATAAAGTAGGTGTGCCCGTTGTTGAAATTCATGTCTGGATGACCTAGTTCCATCTGAGAGCATACTGTGTCGCGTCCGGGACATTAACACTTTATCTTTATGATAGGATATTAGCTCTGTTTTCTTCCGAGCCCTATCGTTCTCCCGAAAGTGATAGGTTGCAGGACTTGAGTGCGCACCTCACCAACACGTCGCTGCAGACCCATCCCAGTGAATATGCAGTACGCTTGCTGGATGAACTCGTTGGATGTCGCATATTGTCTGGCAATTCAAATGCAAAACTGACAAGCGCAGATGTCTCATTTATTGTGGGGCAAATGGTTGATATATTAGCCGAAACGTTCAGAGCAGCTCTTGATACACCGGTCCACTTTCAGGTGCGTCCATCGACATCGTAAGAAGAATATGAACAAGATTTGCAAGACGCTCCCGAATGCTTTCGAGCTGATCGGGATAGATTTCCTTGTTTCACACAATCCGCAAGCCTCTGCTCCGTTTCAAGTCAAGCTATTAGAAATTAATGCCGAACCTGCGATCGAAATGACGGGACCGAGGCTTCGGTTTATCTTGGATGATTTGTTCGTGTCGATTGCGCAAGTCTGCGTAAGACCATTCTTTGTGAGAGAGAATGGAAGGCAGGATGTGTGGGCTGTTGGAGAGAGCCGTCATCGATTTACGAAGTGTCTTGAGCAACGGATACGAGGGGACTGATTGCAATAACAAGTGTCTTGGGACTGATTGCAATAACAAGTGTCTTGGACTGATTGCAATAAAGTATAATCACATGGCTGAGACAGAGATGTCCAGCAACTACATATTCTCGTTACGACCGACTTTTACGCAGGGATTAATATTGGGACAACTTTCTATTCTGATTCTGCTGGGACTCGTCCTCAGATACCTGTTTCTCGACTCGACTCAGTACCCATTTGAGACATCCTCTTACCATCCTCGCGTCAACAGCGACTTGTTCGTACGAAACAAGTCATCTCGATTGAGCTCAAGCTCCGAAAAGTTTGGAGACGAGTCTGCGGAATGGTTGAACGAACTGCTGGAGGAGGTGAGACTCGGTGCTGTGCTAGAACAATCACGCCTTCAACTTGCAGATTCTGCAAGTTTATAGATCTAAATTAAGGGACCATCTCTCTGGCGCTGACGGGGATGAATCGGTGCGAAAAAGAGTTGAAGAGTACGCGAACAGGATTCGACCGCAAGGCTTCTTGGTAACGCGCTGCTCGCCGACCGCCTGTGACTGACTTTTCCAGGACAAGATTCAGATTCACTCAGTCAATCTCGGCCAGTCCGCTCCGCGTCTGTGTAATGGCCGAAGAACGAGAAAGCCGACAGAGACCATTGCATCGGTAGGTGTTGATGGCCTTATGGTAACCTCGTTAATTGATAGCAAGGAAACCGCGTTTGACATGGAGTACGTCGACACCATCTCAATATCTCTTTCAACGTCGTATCTGTTCAACTACCCGCTTTCTTCATTTGCGCGTCTACCAGTGTCATTGACAATCTCCTTGGCGTCCTTCCGATCTTCAGTACGCATTTTGTTGTACAATCTCGCTCAAACCAATTCTTGCACTAGATCACTGTCTCACCTCCTTTGCCCTCATCCCCGCCATCCTTGACAGTCTCCGTATCGCCTAATTTCACCTTGGAATTTGCAACAACTTCACTGATGGGCAGTCGCGCCAAGCTAGCCAATGTTCCCAAACTCCATGAACTGATCCAGCACCAGGTCCGTAGAGTTCTGGCCTCCCGTGTTTCCTGGCAAGTTCCCTTGCCTGGCCTAACAGGCAGAGATATATAAAAATATTTTATTAATGATCAAGAGTTAATACGATCGTGACAGACTTGTACTTGGTATGACCACAGTCGCATCCAACATCGTCTTTGACGACATCTTCACCATCAGCGACATTGATAAGGAAGGCAAAAAATTTGACAGAGGTTTGACTTGAGAGTCTGGTAAAAATCGTAATTCATCGTCGTCAGTGTCGCGTCTATATGCGCACTCGAAAAACTATGAGATGGACTTGACGCTGGATTATAACGTCGAACTCTTTCCTCTTGACAAGGATCAAAGCTTCACGCTGGCACTTGCTTCTTCTCTCGCTCGCGGTGCGCCAGCCACAGCAAGTGGAGACCCAACCGCAGACGACGACGAGAAAGAAAAGGATGTATGGAGACCCGACGGAAAGGGTCGCAGAGGTCTCGAGGAAGACTACGACTATGTCATGTACGGCAAGGTGGGGCAACTCGTCTTCATCAAGGCACAAGCTCAGCATTCTAGGTCTACAAGTTTGATGGCGGAACGTCGGAAATTGTGTTGGTGATCACTTTACTTCGTCTTCACCTCGCTGAATACCTTCGTTAGGTCTGCTTACGCTTCTTTCGGAGGATTGCTCATGTCTTTGACGGGTTCCTATCGCCATATGACCAGCATCGTCCTGGGAGATCCAGTCTATGTGCTGATACGCAAGTGACCTAGTAACTCAGTCGAATATGAGCTTTATCTGTTAATGGTGGACGTGTCGTTCCTAAAGAGCTAACTTCAACAACCCTTGGTGAGTTATGCATAAATTCAACTACAGCTACACGGTCCCTGACCAATCATGCTGCGCGCAAAGCTCGTAGCTTATCCAAAACTAAATCCATATCAGCGTCTTTATCGTCATTGTCCATGAATCGCCACAACCGGCGGCCCAGCTTCACTTCTACCTGCACAGTAGCCGAAGTTGAATCTGCTAGTAGTGCAGGTGCTCTTGCTCCCCTCCCTGCAATTGCGCAGGAATCCTCATGCAACGGCATGTCTTGGTAATCTACTCCGAAGAAACGAGTCAATTTTGCAACCCGTCGACGGCGCTCTTGAAAATTGGAAGCAGATGGCGATGTCTCATTCCTTTGAGCCATCGATGAAATCCGCCTCGTCCTGCGACCACTTTCTTCCTGGTTGGGCAGCGACATAAGTGTAGTCGTGGATGACGACAGCTGGCTAGTCAAGCTTATCGATGACGATAATGGCGATGGCACTGAAATTGTAAGATGTGATGTAGGGTCCAACATAATTTCCTTCGGGGGTTGACGTCCAAATACCTGGACGAACATCAGGAACGGCTGTCCAAGTCACCGTTCTGCATACCTGAATCATCTTTCGGGCACGTTTGACATTCAATACACGTTGCCTGTCAGTGTAGATGCCCCCAGACCCAAAATTCTGATTGTATCGCTGGTGAAAGTCTACAGACTCTCGCACCAGACGACTGGCTTTAGGTGTCGTCACTGAATTATTTTTCTTCAGAGTCTGAATTGAACCTGAAGGTTTCACAAAGGTCTCTGCATCCAAGCTCTTCCGTCTTCCTGTCCTCCTAGGTGTTCCAGTATCCGCTTTACGAGGGAATACAAGCTCGGAGGGCACACCTCCGCCCAACACACGATTGAGCTTGGCTAACTTGGCATCGGCAGACAAAGGTGGGCTGGGTATAAACGAAATGATTGACATGTTATCATCACTAAAAGAACGAATAGAGCAAATAGTTGGAGAGTCGATGTTGTTTGTAGTCGTCCTCCCCGTACTATGACGCGAACGAGTATGATAGTCTCGTCGAGAACGCTGAGTCGAGACTAACGAATTGGATCGCCGGACTGAACCAACAGCCTCTGGGTCCAAGGATGGCATTTCTCCAAAGACCTGGCTAAGTTTCCGGGCTTGTCGAATCAGTCTAGCTTTCGACTTCGCATCCCTTTCGTTCGTCGTCGGGGGAATAGATTCAGCAGCTTGTTCCTTCGTTCTCTCCATAGACTGAGCAGTATCGCACGACCACCGGAGAGAAGAACCAGGCAGAACAGATAATGTCAGGGAGAAGTTTAACTTGGATAGATTAACAGCAGCTCTTATTGAGCACAACATTTGTGGAAGATAACCACGATTTATCTGCGATCTGTTTTGTGGCGCCATTGGTAGAAAGGGAAGTATGGTGGCATACAACTAAGCCCAAAATTGTTGTATTTGGGCCGTATATATACTATTAGACTCGACTATTAGGCTCGACTCGGACATATGAATGTCTATAACTGTCAAAGGACGACTGATGCAATGTCTACAGTTTTTTAAGAAAATGCTTAATGTACAGGTGTGGTGTATAATAAATTACAACTTAAGTAACCGATAGCGATTATCCGTCTGTCCGTCTTTCAAACCTAGTTGATAAACCAATGAAATCACTGGGAACGCGAATTAATGAGACCCGCTGAGCGCACCGTGTCTTATTCCACTGTTCTGCCTGCTCTTCTAAAGGTTCATGGGCAGTGTAAAACTTTTCATGAGAATGTAATTCTTCGCTTGTGCGAGGCGACGACATATCACGGTCCAACTTGCCATCATATGTCGGTGGATGCGCGCTCGGGATGACAGTTGTCAGCTGCGGGTTGCTGAGACTGAAGGATGCGATGTCATCGGAGGATGGCCAATTCAACGAATCCAACGCAGAGTGGAAAGAGTCGGTGGTGGATTCTGGCCTGTGAGAAACTTCGCTACGTGCGGGCGACTGCTTGACGAGGCGTTGTCCATCCAAAATTTCCGTTGCCGCCTTAAGAGCCAAGGTTTTGTTCAACCGCCAGTCGCGGTCGGCTGATATGAGGTCGTTTGCAAGAATGTCACGATAACAGACCAGCTTGACAAGATCCAGACGAGCTTGATCAACGATTTTAGCTATAGACTGGACAGTGGCAAGCAAACGATCTCGTGTCGACCGTTGGAAGGGTGCAAGGATGGCAATATTGCGGACCACACGCATATGTGCGTCTATTGAAGCCTGAAGGGCAGTGATTTTCAGTCCAAGATCACGTATTTTCGATTGGATATTTCGTGAACGAGACCCATTAGACGAGAGTGCAGGAGATGGAGGGGTAGATCCCGACTCGGTTTCCTCCGTCCAGAAGCCAATGTCCGGCGAGGATGCTCGCTTCCCTGCTGCAAGATCCGATTTTACTTGGTCGAACGTAGCTTTGAACTGCTCCGCATCAGCGACCTCTGGCGCAGTCGCAACATCGCCCTCAATATGACTGGATGTTGCGACCCTTCGCTTCACAGGTGAACCGTAGAGCGGCGAATCAGAGTCTGGGGACAACACGGCTGGGAGATCATAAGACGATTCACCACCCCAACGGTGAATCCTGGGAGGTGTTTGATTCATATGCTGTAGGTCATGTAAATGGGAAGTGGCAGCCGCGACACCCGTAAGTTGGACGTCTTCGCCAGACATACCCATGGAGCGCATGTTGACCCCGGCAGATCTGAATGCACCGGCGTAATTGATGAGGGACATCCATTCATTCAGTTCCTGATCACTGGAAGCCTGTAAGAGGAATTGTCGCCCATCGGGAACCACAAAACGCCAAGTATGTCGATGCTAGAACACTGAGGAAAGGGCAGAAAAAGTAAGCGGTCACTTTACCTTGGTATAAGATGTATCATAGACAGCAATGGCATCATTGACAGATATAATCTCGTCCGGTTTGAAGACTGTTATTCGAGAGGTATCAGATGATTCTGTCATTGTTAGAACCATAACAGCCCAGGAGGGATCGCGGAAAAACAATAATTGTGAACCCGTCAACATAACACCCCAAGATCTCCACTTCCTGTTAGATGCCTTTCTGCCACTCTGCAATAGGTCACCCTTTCTGTTCAGTGTTCCGGCCTTCGTAATTTTCACCCTCAAAGTTTCCTGTTTTGGAAACTCGGTCAGCAGTGGATTTGGGGGTCCCGTCGCCATGTTGAGATTGAAAAATGCCGATGATGGCCGAGCTTGATCCTCAGTAAGGACCTCGATAATATTGGCTTCTGCGAAAGCACGGCGTAAAGCCTGTTCGTCTCGAGGATCTGTCGTCCCTTCACACTTGTAAGGGTTGTCGAGGGCGAGATGAAACTCGACGTTGACACGGAGTGGTCCAAGAAGGTTCTATGTAAGCTGAATCAATGACCGCAAGATAGGCCACCGGGAACGTACGTTGGAAATGAGATAATATGGATCTACCTTATTACTCTTCCCCAAGAGGCTGGAGCCACCGTTGATGGGACTATGAGCTGACAATAGAGGGAGCATAGTCTTTTCAATAGGATCCTCAACAAATATAAACGGCGCGAAGACGATGTTATCGTAGAAACACTAGTTTTGTCATCAGTCAGATCATAAATTAGAGCATCGCGTACATCCAAGACTTCTGGAATAGATCCCGGAAATTGGGTGTTTTTTATATAGTCCGCTTTCGTCATTTTGCGCTTATTGGACTTATTGAAAGCATCTGTATGCAGCATGATCAAACTAAATGCCAGAATATACGGATGATCTAGGTAATTAGGCATGTTAGGAAAATGTATGGGGTGAGATATCATTAAAGGACCTTCGGATAGGAATATGCCTGGATTGCAGTGCATGTAGTGTGCAGCGAAAGCCTCCATGACTCTATCGATCTGTTGCGTCTCCCGTGGAAGACCTACATCCATGAGGAGACGTCGCAATGCAATGTCGAGAGGGTCGTCTGTAAGGTTGAACTGAGCAATGTATGCACGCAGGGCTTGAGCGTGAAAGGGATCGCCACTACATAAAGGATGAGAGTGTGATGGTAGATGATAAACGCTAAGACCTAGACGCTAAAACGGCCGCTATGTCAGCCCTCCCGACGACTGTAGATAGTCTCTGCACATATTCCTCGGGTATTTGATCGGGCGACGGCTTAGGAATTTCCAGGGAGACCTTGTTCAGAGATGGTCTGGAAGAGTTGGGAGATGTACTCGGCGCGGGTGAACCATCGCGCAGGGTTGTGGATGAGACGGATGCAAATAAATTCAAAGACAGACGCTGAAGTAGAGGAGGACTACCTTGTTGATTTTTCGAGTAGTCTCTGTCTGGTAAAGGTTTTTCGAAGTCGGTGGGAAGGGATAACGACGGGGACGAGGTGAGTAAATGCGCGGATTCAAAGAAAGAGGCTTCAATATTCTTTGTTCTTTCAGAAGAGTCAGCAGTTGCTGGTCTACGTGGTGTACGACGTGGTTTGGGTTCTTGTTGAGAAGTTGGATCAGGAGAGGAATGTATTGTATGGGAAGATTTGGTACGTTCGGAGTGGCTGCGCGAAAGACCACGCGAGTGCTTCGATGAATAGATTTCAGGAGACGAAGAGAAGGTGGCTGGGTCGACGATAAAAGGCGTGGTTGGAAGTACAAGTGGAAGAGGTATGAACAAGTCGCTCGGGGGCTGGGGAACCTGCTCAGCTGGGGTTTCAGAAGAGATTGGCCTCTTTCTGGACCAGAACGAAGCTCTCCGGGCAATGATTTTGGGTGGCAGGTTAGTGACCGACTCTTTGGTCTTACCTTTGGGTTCTGAAGAGCCGAAATTGAGAAAAGAAGGGGTACCCAGCGACAGACCACGGGAGCGGCGCCTCTCAGGTTGTGGGTTCGAAGGGCTGTCCGTTGTTGCATGCCTTAGTTTGTGAGAACTTTTCACCTTGCGAATGCTAGGGCTCAGTGTGGAAACTGGAGAAGCCGCAAAGAGGACTGTGTTGACCGCAGAAGATGACGAAGAGGCTGATGATGGTATAACATGGGTGAGTCCTAGCCCAAGCGCTGCATGGGCTAATGCGAAAGTAGAAGAGACCTCTATTGGCGATTTGAGTGAGTTGGAATGTGGAAACAGCGACGAGCGCATCGTTTCACGCTCAATAGCTTCGGAAGAGTCGGCCTCATCGTGGTCATCGACGTCGATGTCAGTATTAATTGGAATGGGCGGTAAATTTTTGTTCACCAACATTCTCTGAAGCGAACAGTCGACAAGGGCTCTGTTGGAATGTTGAACCCAGCAATTCATGACACGCTCATGGACGTACCATGCGATCTTGACAGACGCTACAGACAGCGAGCGTCCAAGCACAGATAATTACTTGGTCAGGTCTGAAATATACGTTTACTAAAAACGTCTACACGATCTAAAATTAGACATGAGCTAACTAACGGCGACCTTTGCTTTCCGCTTTGCTTTCTGTATGCTCCTTTTCTTGCTTTCCAATGCAGCACGCTATAAATCACATCACCTATCGACGACTCGGTCATAGAGAGACGTACCTCTGAAGCACGCTTGTTTTGTGCGTGTTTCACCTTTTCAAACAACTTGCGCTGTTTGTTACTCATCATCATCTTGTTCATATCCTGTTCAGAATCAACTTCAGCAACTTTCGAGTCTTTCTGTTTCTTGCGTGCTTTGCCCAGCTCCTTCTCGAATGTATCATGATCAACACCAGCGGCTTCGGCAGATAATTCAGCTGTCCGGAGGGCTGCAGCGTCTTCCGGAACTGCTTTCAAAGCAGATTGCGCAGCATTATTTGTTTCATCACCTTCGCTTACCGAGGCCTCGTCATCTACATCAGCCAGTTTCTGTGTTGGGTCGTATGCTCCCTCATATTCGCCGAACGGACTGAGGTGTGGAGGTAGTGTTTTACCTTGCAGATAAGGCTCTTCAAGGAGAATTTTTCCGGCATTTATGCAATCTACAACCCACTGTGGTTGAACGAACTTACGTCGCAGGCGAAGTTCACGCTGTTCGGACGTTTCGTTCAATTCAACCACAGGTCGGTCAATGATGACATGAGTGATTGACTCATCAGTTTCGTTGAAAGAGGATCCGCTACCAGATGAGCTTGGCCAGCCTATTCGACCACCGAAAGAGCGGACCAGGAACTCGAACATAGGTCGCGAAGACTCGCGAGATAAGAAGAAGGTGTAGGGAGAGAAGAGCGAGTTGTTGAAGGATTGGGGCAACGAGATCAATGACTTGAGAGTTGGCAGAGAGTCCGCGGACTGGGACTCGGGTTTCGATCCGTGTTCAACAAATTCATCTTCTGCGTCATCTGTAGAGGAGACTAGCCGATCGACGTCCATACTGTCTTCCTCAGGCGATGTCGCTATATTCTTGATGATCTGGCGTACATCTTTCCCGGATATTCTGCGACCATCAACTTCAACCACTTTCGGTTTTGAGGTTGGGTCTAGGAAGCGATCGGTATCTCGAAGGTTGAAAGCGTTGACTCCAGCAGCACCCTCGTCTTTTTTCAAGTCTATAGGAGGTGGATACACCAGGCCAACATCGGTATAGAGCTTGAAAAAGACGAATCCCAACAAAGTCTGATATAGCTCGAGGAAAGTGAGCATGACACGGACATCGACATCGCTCGGGATCTACGGGATAGTTGACGTATACCGAGAGTAGAAAATTTAAGACTAACGGATTGGGTGAACTGGTAAGGGACAAGCCAGGTGATTGTCTGGTCCATGACTTCGGCCTGATAGTATATCCCTTTAATAGAGAGAAAGGCTTTCCGCAAAGACCGGGAGTGCATGACATAAAGCTGCCATTCAGCAGACAGACGAAAACAGTTTTCAATGAGCGACGGAGGAAGTCGAGGATTGGAAGGAAGAGATGCAAAGAGTGATACCATGCATAGCGCGTCGTCGATATCCCGCAGGGCATCTATAAAGGTTGGATACCTTAAACAGTTGATCCGTGAAGAGTACAGTTGGAGGTAACGCAAACCTTTCTTTGATGATGTGATCCAGTCGATAGACAGGCTTGTTGTCTTCGAGACTTTTGGCATGACTCCATTCGTTCCTTCCCAATGCTTTTGAGAGTTTCTTGGCGAAAGCCTTGTGCTCTCGTAGCTTTTTCAAGATGGGTTCATGGGCAAGATATGCAATGTCCTTTGCATAATAGAATGAAGTTGGTGCGGATGACCCTTTATTCACTTTTTTCTTGTTACGAGGCTCTCTAGGGAAGATGCCTGTGGGCGTTGAGCCTTCTCGCCTCGGTATACATCACCAGAACACTTACCCTTCAGAATGCACAAGCGACGGAAATCCGCCAGCGAACACTGTAGCTTCTTTACTGCAGCAGAACGGGTAACATACGCCTTGGCAGCGCCAGCTTTGCCTTTTTCCTTCAGACGGCCCATGAAAATTAAATTTGAGTGTGATCACGTGATAAATCTTCAAGTTGACAGTATGAGGTGAGTTTCTTCAATGTTCAGAGTAATCTAAGCATTGAATCTTGAATCGCAGTCAATATGTTCATGTCGCAAAATCAGAGCTAGACGAGGCTCAACTGCGCCAGCTCGAAGAGCACGAAATCTCGCAAGGCCCCTTGTCTGTGCTGCAGCAGGCAGTGCGCAACCATACTCAAGTCCTTATCTCTTTACGCAACGATAAGAAGCTCTTGGCCCGTGTAAAGGCCTTTGATAGACACAGCAACATGGTGAGTTGCGTAGCTCGCCGATAACCGTTCATTCTGACGACTCTCAGGTCCTCGAAAATGTGAAGGAGGTTTGTTCGGTTCTGCCTGCCAGCCACAGTCTGAAGTCTGTTTATTAGATGTGGACAGAGGTTCCAAAGGGAAAGAACAAGAAACCAGTCAACAAGGATCGGTTCATCAGCAAAATGTTCCTGCGGTTCGTCGTCTTGCAGTTTGCTTGCGTCCAGCTTATTGATCGCTTCCAGGGGCGATTCTGTGATTCTGAGTCCGTCTCTCTGCTTTATTTCTATTGTATCCTGACCGGCATACAGTTTTGCGCAATCAAGCTTGATGGGTGGTGTTGATAGGTAAAATTTTGAGGATGTCTCTCCTCAAATTCCTCAGTCTGTCTTCAATTATGTCCTGCAACATTTCAATGCATGCCTTGATGCGTTGTGATGCCCTACTGCGTCGTCCACATAGCCAACTCTCTCAATTTCTTCGCGTATCCAATGAAGAGTTTCTGTTCGTACAAGCGGTGGCAAAACTAGGAGGATTTTAGTCAAATAATCATTAGCACGAGTCATTTCTGACCTCTCGAGGCTCGAATAGCTTTGCGGTAGAGTGTGAAAGCTTTTTGCTGAAGAATGAAGTGCTTCAGTGTTGCCATATGCCATAAGTGGATTAACAATTTCAACTCCGCTGCGAATCTTTACCAGTAGGTAACACGGCCTGAACTCTGACAATGTCCACACCAGAAAACGAACAGCCCACAAGTTCTCAGCTGACTGAAGAAAACGATGCTGGCCAAGTTTCTCTCGATTCGGACGGCGTCGACGTCGACAAAGTGGTCGCTTCTCCCTGTCTTCTGAGGATCTATACACGTCCTCAGATACTTCGTTTGCACTCTTCTTCTCTTGTTGGGCCTCCGCCAGGCATGCCTGAGCTCAGAGAATGGTTCGGGTGCGTCCAGCACTCGCAGTCTGTTTTACTCTCATTTTATAACTAGAGCCGAAAACGAGCAAAATCTGAACAAGAAAGACACTGAACCTTCAACACCCAACAGCGCCAGAGAACGAAGGTGTGCTGCATCTGCATTTCTCAGCTATCCGTCTGAATTTCCGCAGGTTCAGACGAGATGCTGAAGACGCTGGCAAGTCAATGTCCAGTTTCAAGGCTGTAAACCAATGGACTTTTTAGATTCATCTTCTCGTTCTACCTTTAGGTCTTCTCTCAATCAGCCTCCACAAATGGGAAACTTTAAGCATCAATCGCTTCGTGGCAATGACCGCGACGGTGATAAGGACAAGGAGCGCGATATTCGTGACAAAGAAGGTCAGGAAAGACTAAGAAATGTCAGTCGCACACTATATGTCTTATTCTCATCTCACTTTTTTGCCTTAGCTTTCTGAAAAGTATGATCGTGATCGACTTGCCCTCCCAACGGGTAATAGAACCAAGGATAGAGAACCCGCACCGCATCTTACCGCCGGATCCAGTCGAATACCGGGCCCTCAGCCCTCAGCTGTAACAGGTCGTCGATCCGAAGTTGGGAGGAAGAAGAACGGTGAAGGCGAAGACTGGAGACGAGGTGACTTCATCTTTTCATTTCGTACAACTGATATACAACTTTTCAGCTACCGATAATCGTCGTTCTGGTCGCGAAGAACGTAAGTCTTTCTGTAGCTTCCTGAGAGTCGCAAAACGTCATTCTCTTGGTAGGTTCTGACCGTGCCCGCTCTCGTTCTAGAGCGCGTGACTCCTCGAGGCCGCGCAGAGACCGTGATAAAGAAGACAAGAAGGAGAAGGAAAAGGAAAAGGAACGAGATCATCGTAGAGGTGACAAGGAAGATGATCCTCGTCGTGATCGAGAGAAGGAAAAAGACGTTGAAGATGAAGACCCGCGACATTGGAGAGACGATGGAAAGAGAGACGAAAGAATAGCCGCACGCAGAGAGCGCACTACCCGGGATAAAGATGCGCCCAAAGATGGCTCCGATCGTTGGACTGCTGATGACCGCGATTCAAGGCCAAAGCGAAATTCAGGTAGGGACAAAAAATCTATCACGGCTTCAGAAGAAGTTTGGGATCGTGACCGCACTGACAAAGAGAAAGAACCTGCCTGGATGGACACTTATATACCCCCCCTTTCTGGTGCTGGCATTCTTGGAGGAAAAGGCCCTGATGGTGAACTAGATGGTATTCAAGTCTGGAAACGCGGCATCAAAGAGAAAGAACAGAAAGAGAAAGATTTGTTGAAGGAGAACTCTGACAACAATCTCGAGTCTTCCGACAGGCTAGACAGCTCAGCTGAACCCTTGGACGAAATCCAACAGTTCAAACTCATGATGAAAAGGGAGCAAGAGCGTATGCAAGCTTCTCCTAACGTCGTCTCCAGCTTGGATCTATCAGCCGGTAGGTTTCCGTTTCACAGGCCATGTCTACTGTCTGACTGGCAGCAGGTCAACTTCCTGAAGCACTCACGGGTAAGAGGCCAGCTAACCGACGTCATGTTGTGTCTGAAACTTTTATTCTCTAGATGCCAAGCCTAACGGCTCCCCCGATCTATCGTCTGAAAGTAGCTTGTTGACCAAGTCCACACTCAGTCCGACTCAATCCTTATTATCTATTTTAACATCGGGTGATCCAGGGTCTTCTCACGGCAACAAAAACATATCTTCATCTACCGACTCTACCGGCAGGGCAGCCACCTCGCGGCTATTTCCAAATCCCATCTCTAATGACGCGACTTCAACGACAGAAACTGTGCCTCCCCAATCGAGTCGGTTCACTCCTCCACAAGGGTCGCGGCTTCTGGCTTTGGGCAACCGGTCTTCTGCGAAAGCAATGTTGCCGAACAATGTCGGATCCACATTCTCGCAACGAACGAATGGCTCGCCTTCTCGAGCGTATGCGGATCCAAGCATTCCTGATCCATCAAGACCTGATGTTCTTGGCGCAGCAAAAGATGCTCAGCGACCTCCTTCTGGATTCTTGCCTTTTGAAGAACAACCTCGTCCGTATGTGCTAGATGAGCAGAAAACCATTATGGCCAATACTGCTCGTCGCATAGAAAGACCTGATTCTGCAGGCCGGACAGACATGATACCGCCTGACCCAGCTGGTTATGCACCAAGCAAAGGTAGCCGTTTTGCCAAATTTTTCGATGGGAAAGCAAAAGACAGTTCTGTCTCAAAACCACAAATAGGCGCTACGGCAAGCCCAAGCATTGAAAATCAGCGGCATGATGCTGACCGAACGATGGATGATTTGTTTGTAATGTTAAACAACTCTGCTCAGGTCTGTAAGGTGCATATTATCGATGATTCAACACTGATTCTTGTACAGCGATCCAATCAAATGCCTTTGGTTTCTCACTCCTTTGGTCAGCAATCCCAAAGCCAGGTGCAAATGCCACAACCAACGCCACCACCACCGCAGTCTCAACCACATCATCGCTTGGAGCCCCTGTATGAGAGTCGTATGGACAGTAGGAACTTCGTTCCGGATGGAATGGTACCGGGTCTCCGACCCGCTCCTCCGCGTAACCGAGACAACGGAGGAATGTTCGGGGAACACATCGACGATTCGCTATCGTACAACGGACAGCGCGTAGTGCCGATGGCACAGCGTGGTCCCGAACCAACATACTCGGGTCTTGGAGCTGGCGTATACCCGCATACAGTTCGCAACGGGCAACTTCAAGCCCATTATCGAGGTGGTCCATCTCCAATATCAAACGCACAACCTACTTTGCAAAGTACGCACCTTCAGAGACTACCGCCGGGCTTGGCGAACCTGGGTGGACGTCCTCCACATGAGCCTGCACACTTTTCAAACATGCATGGAATATCGTCTTCCGCAGTTCACGGGAATTTGCATGGTGCAATCATGCAAGCTCAGCCGCCACCGCAATTCAGTAACATGGGGTTCGGTGGTCAAACTCATGTTCGAATGAGTCCTGGACAGTTGCAGAACTCGTCTAGTGTACAGCAAGGGTTGGGACCTAGCAATCTAGACATACGAACGTCCACGCAGGCACAACTTTTGGGACTGGGTGGGGCACGTAGTGGGTTTCCGCAAGGACCTAACACAATGCAGAATCCGTTGCTTGCTATGCGTCAACAGCAACAGCTTGTAATGCCGCACATGGTGCCTCACCAGCTGCAGCAACCTCCTAGCAATAGTAATACTCACGATCTGATGACGTTGCTTATGGGTGGTCATCAGAGAGAATGAATTCCTTGTGTACAGTCAACTCTGTAATAACCCATAGCTGTGTAAACCCATACTCTGTCATAACCAATAGCTTCCTCCATCTCCCAACTTGCTATATCACCCTATAATACCTCTGTTCTAACCCATACTCTGCCATAACCCATAGCTGGGACCCTCCACCGAGGGGTATGGGTTATTACAGAGTTGACTGTACTTTACTTGCAGCATTGAATTTATTGCGTCATGACACTCTCATTTCTCCATTTGGAGCATGGTGTACCTATCAGAATATCCATACCTTCCTAGTCGATATGGCAAGTTGAAAGCACGACGGTGGTTTCTAGACTTCTAGCACTGCTTGCCATCGACAAGTCGGAATGAAACAGAAAAGGACGCGTCGAAAAAATTGACGCGCCTCGCGTCTCGGCTTTATGATAAGATCAATACACGTTGCTGGACATTTACGCCCTGAGAGATTGTGCATAAGTAGGTGCACGCCACTCGCACAAACGTGAGACTGATGTAGCGGCTATGGACAAGACTGATACTGGTGATTGATGGAAGGGAGATGGGATCTCACGTGACGGTTGAATACTATGGAAAACAGGAAATCCAAGAAAGCTTGAGGAGACGGAGAGCCCACAACGAGTTCACTTTACGTGGCAGGGAGACAAGCGATGAAACTGTGTCTGTAATATGAACGGAGTATTGAAGTGATATTACCTAAAGAAGACAGCCACCATGTCAAGAAGACAAGCCTCGTGGATCAAAAGGCTTGCAGCAGGAATTGGATATCACCGAACTTGAATCTTTCCCTGCACAGTGTAAGCGACAACGCCCAGTCCTCGTTGCAGTATAAGAGCTAGGCTGAAGCGACGTCGAGTTCAACTCTGAAACAAGTGTAGTATTCTATTTGCATCGTGCTCGGACGACCTCGAGCAGTAATCGGTATCGAGCAAGTCTGCTTGTGCCCTCTGGCCCACCCCAGTCATTCTTTTAACTGTAAGTGGGTCTACACTATTGATTATTATCGATGTTTTGTTGATGGTTGATATGCCCGAGCGTGAGAGTTGCTGGGCTCTTTGTTTCTTGTCTTCATCCTGCCCAGTAACGACCACCCCCACGATTCTCTTTTCAATTCCTGTAATTAGCTTGTCTGTTCCATTCGTATGTTTCTGCCTGGTCTGTGTTTTTTTTGTTTTGTTCTTGTTTTGTTTTTTGTTTTTGTCGCGTTACACTTGCTCACCTCTTGCCAGCATCCCCAGCATGAAGGAGCTTTCATCCACCAGACACGCCCGCAACTCCCTCATCTACCCCAAGAAGCGCCCGTCTCCTCACGGCGTCTCCAAGCCACACTCTCAGTCTCACAGAAAATCGCCTCGTTCTGCAAAGTCGGCCTTGGTTCAGCAACGTCACAAAGACGTTGCCGCACTCGCCATACGCAGAGACGCGATTCTTCTCGAAGAAGAATATCGCGACGAAATTCGCTACTACATGCTCGATATGGAGGTTCGCCTCTTTTTTGCGTATACACTGCCGTCCATTCATTATTTATAGCAATTCACAAAGTCCTGCGCCCAGTCAATGGATCAGCAGCCAGAAATCAAGTGGCACATGCGTCCTTGTCTCGTGGACTTTCTCGTCGAAATTCACTTCAGCTTCCGTCTGCGTCCAGAGACTCTTTATCTTACCCTCAATATCATCGATCGCTACGTTTCTCGTCGCGTGGTCTACATCAAACACTACCAGCTAGTCGGGTGCGCCGCGCTCTGGATCGCTGCAAAGTTTGAAGATGCCAAAGAGCGTGTTCCAACCGTCCAAGATCTCGTACAGATGTGTCACAACGCGTACGAAGAATCAGCTTTCATCCAAATGGAGGGTCACATTCTCTCTACCATCCAATGGGCTCTCGGTCATCCAACAGCAGAAGCCTGGCTCCGTCTAATGTGCTGTGGCCCCTGCACCGAGGAACCCAAGGTGCAGCACGTCGCGCGTTTTCTCATGGAGATCACCCTCTTTTATCGAGAGTTTGTCAAGTTTACTCCCTCTTCCATTGCTCTCGCTGCCCTCACGCTCTCTCGATTTCTTTGCGGAAAGCCACGTCGTGTATGGGAGGAAACAGCCTTGTGTTTGGAAATTGTTGATTTGCTCGACAACCGCCTCGCCAAGCATGTTAACGGTTTATCCGAGATTCTAGTGAAAAAGTATTCGTATGCTTTCTACTCCAAAGCAGCCACCTTCGTTGTGCAGTATTATCTGCAAGGTGGTCGCTTTGTTAGCCAAGCATCCCCTACTTTGCCCCTTACTCCAGCGCGCTCCGTATCGGCATCTTCATCTGCTGCCAGTACGCCAATGAGTACAGCCACTTCTATCTCAGATGTATCAGACGACTTCCCTCCCACTCCTACCACTCCCTCTTTCTTCCTCAATGATACCGTCATGTGTTCCTCTGATAACAAGGAAAACCAACCCACCACCTTCGAGCCCATGCTCAACAAGCAGAGGATCGAGACGCCACCAGAGCAATACTTGCCCCACGACTTTGTTACCTTCAGTCGCCCGGTACTTCACAATTATAACGTCTCCCCAAGAGCGTTAGTCTCATAGCAGTCGCATTCAAAATTCACACGTGTATCGCCCGTCAATGTCGTCCAAAAAGTTCAACAATACCGCAAAATGTAATACCATACACGTCGCATCCAATCGACATTCCGCATTTTCTCTTCGCAGCTACTATCACACATGCATCACAATTTTCCTCGCAATCTCCAACTGTTTCTATCCATCACTTGCCTTGCTATCCTCACACTGACCAGTTCATACTCAATCTATTGGCGGGGAGGGTAAAGGTCCTCGTGAGACGCTTGAAGCACTTAGACTTATCCTTTGCTTCACGTCTCAACGGACAGTCTGTATATCAACTGCCTATGAGCGTCTTTACATTTCTACAATTTGGCTCTCATCCTACCCGCATCGCTACATTGTCCCAGTCATAGCAACCACGTTCATTCGCCCTTGCTACTCTATGTAACCATTCACCAATCACCATTTGTGATTTCCAGCATTTTTCCCTTTCTTCCTGTCATCACCACGCGCGAGTTGACCATTCCCGACTACATGAAGAATCCGTTTTAGTATTCTCGCGTTAGTATACTTTATTCTTCATTATATGTTGTTTGCACTTTTTCCCATTTCCCTGTCTCTTGACCATCTGGCAGCATATGCCAGCACGCCTTTGGTCCCGTCTCCCCATACAATATCATCGCATTGACACTCCAAGATGCATCCCTTCTGTGCAGTTTTAGCTTCACTTGTCACCATATTTTTACTTTCTGTTGCAATCATTCATTACGCAATCTCACTGTTGTTTCCCAAGACCGATTATATAGATCATCCAATGGTGTACCACTCTTCAAGGATGTTGCCACGACCACCGCCCTGATACAAATCAATTGTTTACCCGGTTGAATTCGGTGTCTTTCTCTGCAGTAAAAATACAAGAAAGGCTCTTGATATGCAACTTGAAACTCATTCTAGAACCCACAAGTTCCCACTCTTCTTGATCATGACCGGGCGCTTCTCATCCAGACTAATGCGACCAGCATTCAGAATCGCTGTCGTGAGAACAGTGTTGGCAATGGTGGGGCTGCCGTGCGCATCGTAAATGTCAGGTTTTGTCAAACCTGCGTTGACACTACGAGCAGCATCAATGAACTTTTCGATGGAAACATATCCGTAAGCGCGCTGTCCATCGAAATGGCCGCTCTCGGATGGAGAATACTTCATGTAGAAAGGGTTATACCATGCTTTCCCTGTGTCGTCGACAGTAATATCGTAGCCACGATGTGCCTGATCGACATTTATATCTCCCTGCCAGATGTTGAGAAGTGTGTTGGAAGCAAGCATAAATACCTTTTCAGCCATGTAGTACCAATGCTGATTTGTATGTACACCTGCTTTCAGAGGTGCTGTCCAGCTAGCGGTAAACACCGCCGTACCCTTGTGTCTAGGACTCTTGATAGATTGCCAATCAACCATGAGTGTGATCGTGTCTTCTGTTTCTGGGACACAGTTATATGGGTCCCCGGTAGCAATTCCGGTGGCAGCACTAGCGACAACGCGAGTAGGCACAGCTAGGTCTTGCAGAATCCAGCAGCAAATATCAACATGATGAGAGGACAAGTAGTAGCTAAGGAATCGATAGTCGTTCGAACGCTGCGACATCCTCACCTTATGTCGGATTCCTTGCCTGCCCAGGCTTTAAATGTCTCCAGTTGACTTTTAGGTTGGCTCATCCACGCGTTGAAATAGTTGAATTCGCCCAAAGCTTGGGCTTTAGCTTTGGCATCAGAATAGACAGGGTCAAAACTAAGGGTGATAAGCACCGATTGCTTAACGGATTGGACTTACCGCTTGTGATGCTCAACAAAGCAGACAACACCATTTTTCCGAGCCACCTCGATGAGGTCATTATGATCAGAGAGAAGTTTGACTGCAGGTTTGGTTACAAGGACATGAATGCGGCGTTCGAGGGCATAGAGACAGATAGGATAATGAGTAGCTGGAAAAGGTGCACCAAGGAGCAATCACATATCATCACCACTTACGGTCAGGGGTAAAAACAATGATAGCATCCCCTGGTGACATCTGGTCAATAGCCAGCTTATCTTGAGCAGAATAAATTCCTTTGAATTGAGTAAGATAGACTGGCTTACAGGCATCTGGATCGATATGACTTCCTTTGGGAAACTCGTCAAAAGTTACGTCCATGTCTTTGTAGACTTTGGCAATGTTCTGGGCCAAATGTTCTCTGATTGCTGGAAATTTGCGTCCGTTAACACCAACCATACCGAGTTTATCGACCTTGCCCAATCTACGAAGATCAAACAGGGTCAGGGCAACAACCTAGATGGAATTAAAGGCGAATAATCGTAATTCTGGCTAGACGTACGCCGATCTTGTAATGCGAATATTAGCATTCTATATAACTGCGGAGACTTGAAAACACCTTTTTATCACTCTGTGAGGGACCTGAATCCGTGAAGCCAGTGGTGTACTCGCCAGTTCCAACCATCAAGACATTCAGCTTCTGGAGGTCCGACATTATTGCTGAAGACACAGACAACCAGGTGCCAGTTTATATATTCTGGAAGCACGCGCCGGTCCCGCCGGCGGGCCGCTACGGACCAGCTGTATATTTCAAGCAATCTGAAATATGCTAACCTTTTGCATTATTATCGTTTCTGCTTTCATCGGAAGACTGGATGGTGATCGGTACGGTGCTACTAGCAAACTAATACTGAATAGCACCGTTGGAGATGTAGATTAAATGCAGATGTCACTTAAAAACGGTTCATTGCTTGAAATTGTTCTGATTCTCTTGCAGAAAAGCTGAGCACTAACTGAGCCAGTCCGCAGCTGCCACGCAACGAAAGTAACGCGCAAGAGTCGAAGAGACGTGTGGTCTCCGTCACATGACATCTTTGATAAGCGCGTGTCGTGGGAACTCAATACGTCATACTCCACGACAATTCTGAAAGAAAAGAAGACAGCGCTCACGACTTTTAGCCCACCAACTTGTATGACCATGACCTTCACACCTCGACCGGAATTCATCAAGGAGCCACCCCATACTCGACATACCTTTTCTCTTTTGGCCCTTGCCAGCTCCAACTGTATCAGGCTCTATTCATTCCCGCTTCACATCATCTCTGCTTTTCGACGTTTGCTCGGTGAAAACGCCGTGGCTTTTCGGGAGGACGTTATCAACAACTTTTGCGAATTCGCGCTCGAAAGCAAGCCTTGGTCGAGTCCAAAGAGTATAGCTACAGAGGCACTTTTTCTCGAAATCCTTGCCGTTATCTACCAGCATGGTTATAACTTTCTATCTGCAATTAACTACGGCAAAGAACATGATGAAAGTTTAGCCTTGGCTTTCTCAATTTCTGAATCCAGTCTGAGTCAGTCGACCTCTCTTCTTCCCTCTGCCAGTCCCGAGGCTTCCTCACTTGAACGAGCCAAAACTAATCCTTTCGCCATTTCTTTTGTGTCTGCAACTCTTCTCAGAGTTATTTCTCCTCCGTTGCATTCGACGCCTGCCATCCTGCAGGCTGTGCGCGGGTCTTGGCCTCGTGGCGTCGTCTCTGAGAAGAAGGTGAGACAGGCGTGTGTTTTGCGTCTCCTAGTTGACTGACTCTCTTTGGAGGTTGGTCACAACTCGTACGAGTTCAGACTTAAAGGATACAAATGTAGGAATACTACCCAGACCTCTGTCCGCTATCTTAATCCCAAACTCAGGGTTTCAAGAAGACACATTTGCTACAGACTCCATGACACATATACTGTCTCTGCTTTCGTCTCTAGATACACATTCATTTTCACTCCTTACTTCCATCTCTTTGGCTGGCCGCTCACGAGTGAAAGATCTCTGGATCTTTACGGGCCTTGCCATTTCATCCACGGATGACACTCCTCCACCGTCGGTTCTTGGCTCTTCCCTTCCGGATTTAAAGCGAGTTGTTCACACTCCCGAACAATCTTCTGTCCAGCATCGGAGAGCTACTACAGACCCGGTGAGCTCTCTGAATACATCACAAAGCCTGCAACACCCTCGAGCCTTAACTGATGGTGCAAACGGAGGTGGAATGCCTTTACGAAAACCAGCTCCTCGGGTACAATTACCTTTGTCTGTGCACGATGATCAAGATCGTGAAGGAATGCACGTTAACTTACCAGCTGTCATCGGTGAGGATAGGAAGAAAATGATCGGTAGGTCAGATTTGACACCAGAAGTCTTATATGCAACTTCGCCGGTCGCAACTACGGACGTACCGCCCACTCTTAGTCCTCTTCATTCTATAGAACCACAAGATGTCCCGAGAGCCCCTACCCCCAGCAGCCGAAGCAATACTCCAGTAGAAGCCGGTTCAACCCAGACAACTGAAGCAGAGCTCTTGAGCCCGACCGTCTTCAGAGAATCGACTTTTTCCACGTCTACCCAAATATCAACTGAAATCCCCATCAAATGGACCGGCGATTCGACGCGCCCTGCGCTTCAGGAGCGTGAATCTTTGGTGCCCATTCCAGGTGGTTGGCAACCGACTCCTATCGAAGAGAAGACCGAGCAATTCGATACCCAACCAATCGAAATTGCTATGGATAATGATAAACATTTGGATGGTACCGTGCAAGAGGTTACTCAGCGAGTAGCGTCACCGGAAATGAATAGGGTGAGCTCAGACATCAGGAAGAGCGAAGTTGGCATCGTGGAGACGTCATCAGATCAAGACAACAGCGGGCCCAGTGGGCCAGAATCCAATGGGAAAGGATGGGTGTTGGTGAATGTAGAGGGAAAAGTGTCCCCGTCTCCGGACTCATCCCCTGCGCCACCAAGTGCTGGTGTGACAGATTCCCCCGAATCTACGTCAGGCAAGTCTCCAGCCGTAGAGGAGCCTGACAACGGAGTCCATCTTAATGCAACAATGTCTCCTGCTGCAAAAGCTATTGTTATCATCGATGCCGTGGATGCCAAAAAGTCGAAAAGTGCGGACAGTTCACAGTCGCCTTCTCGACTCAAACGGCTCCTGTCATTGCGTGGAAGAGGTCCGGTATGCCAGTTCATATTGGACTTGACTACTTACTGATTTGGGTCTAGGAAAGTGACAAGATGAAGCCACAGCTTGGGCTCCAGAATCGGATGAAACTGCGTCGCACACCACAAGCTACGAGGAACGGAGGGAAGAGACGAAGCATAGACGGTTGAGTACCGTTCACATTTTAAGCTGGACTCGGACTATATCTTATTTTATTCTGTACGCAGTACATTAGTAGGGATTTACATGATCAATTAGGAATTTTACTAACTTGAAAATATGTTTGACGCGTCTAACTAATAAAGTATCTTACATATATGGTTCGGCGCAGATGCGTGACTTGTTCCGATAGACCAGCCAGCCCGCTCGTCACTGCTTTCTTACCTTCTCCCACGTTCTTACCTGCCAGTCCCCCATCGCCGCCGCTGTTCTTGCTCCTCTGATCTCCCCAACAAAGACATCCTGAGATCAATAGCTCCCTTCATCTACCAGAATGCCAACGTGTCGGCGAAAGAAAGTCGTTCTAACCGAGACGTCCGAGGCTTTACTGCAGGCTGTCCAGCATGATCCAAACAAAGAGGTTTACTACCTCCAGCAGACTGGGGAAGTTTTCGAAACTTATGAGTGTGTACTATCCCTCCTATTTGCTTTTGTCGTTAAGATGCATCAGAGCCTATGCTGCCCGCATGTCCTTTTATAGACTCAAGCAGTTCCAATGTGAAGTCACTGGCAGGAGTGGCCTTAACTATTTTCAAGCCGTGGAGAGCGAACGCGAAGAAGCCCGTACATTGCACTCCAGATTCTCAGAACCTTTGAAACCTGCTGTATTAAAGGCTGTTCAGTGGCGTAAGTCATCACACACTCGTGGCGTCTGCGTATCTGAATACAACCGAAGAGGTAATGGGACGTCTCGACCACCTAGTGGAAGCTGTGTATGAACGTTTCAAAGACCGATACTTCAAAGGTGAAAGTACGTGTTGCGTCTCTATGGCATTGTTGAGGATCTTAACATTTTTTCAGAAATTTTGGTTGATTTAACTGGAATCAAGTAAGCGGTAATCACTCAAGTATAACGGCACATTCATCATGTTCAGATACTACGCCCGCGTGGACAAAGTCTATCCGCCAAAGTACAGTACGGACCAGCAAGCTCGCGATGCATACAAGGATTCTTTGAATTCACCATCTGCGGTAGATGACGATGAACCTCATGCCATTGTGGGCGATATAAAAATCCCCGCCAAAGAAGCCAATGCTAAAGACGATCCTAATTTGTATTTTTATTGGGTTCACATCCTCGAACTGGAGAAAGACAAAGGCGACAAAAGTAAGGCTGCGAGTAAGTCCGACCATGAGATCACAATGGTCGGGAGTTTGATGGAAGTAACATGCACAATGATGAGGTTTGAAGGTGTCTTCGGGAATATCGTGCAATACTAATGCAATATTTTAGTCGGGATCGCCTTTCGTTCTCAAAATCTATTCTTCGTCGTTTCATACGCGATTGTGTTGATCGAGATGCAGCAGTAGCGTCTCCTTGGACAGTCAAACCGGCCATAGCCAAAAGATACGGGGTGGATTACATTATGCCTGAAGAGACTCGGAAGGGCGTTGAGACTATTAAAAAAGGAGAAATGGACAAGCGAAAGAAGGTCTGGGAAGAAAAAGAAGGACCGCCCGCCAAGAAGCACAAAAAGCTGAACTCCGCGCACGAAGAAAGAGGTGAACTGACACTTCCAATCACTACTTTACTAACGGTGGTCAGTGTCAACACTTGCTGAGAAGCGAGAACGCGATGCACAGGAACAAGCGGAAAAACAACGACTAGCCAAGGAAGAGGCTGAGCGAATAGCTGCAGAGAAGAAGAAGAAGAAACCTGTCCGGTATCCCACCGAGGACCTTGACGTCAGAATAGGAGACAAAGACAAGAAGGCAGGCATGAAAGTAAAACGACCTGTCCCTAGTCAGGTTGCTTTGCCTTTCAATGACACCTCTGGTACATTTGAGGCGTTTCTGATGGCATGGAATTTTCTGGTGGTGTATGGGTAAGTTTTCTCTACGGAGCACCGCAGAGCCGTTGAAACAAATTTTAGTAACCCATTGCACCTAGCTACTTTTACATTGGATGAGTTCGAGCATGCCATTCGACACTCGCTTGTCGATATCCCATGTACTCTCTTGGCGGAGGTTCATTCTACCTTGATTTATAACCTACGGACAGTTCCTTTTCATCGACACAGTGCACTGGTATCTTTGCTCAACCTGAAGGATGACAGCCAGCAAGATAGCCTTGTATTTGGTGTCACCATCGATGAGCTTACTTCGGCAATGGCTGATGTAGGTAACAATTGGGAACGAGTACCTCTGAGGCATCACGAGAAACGCCAGGGCTGGGAAGATGCTCTTGTAGGATGCTTGAAAGATGTTCGTTTTTCTTTCTTCGCTGATTGAGATTTGACGCTCATCGCAGCATGCTACACTGTCGAATTTTCCACGTCTTCGAGAGATTTTAACACGTCTCCTTTTTGGCCCCGAGGCTCCTACAGAAGTATCTTCAGCCTCCACTTCTTCTAGAGCTTCGAGCCCTAACGGTCTCAACCTTGTCAACCCGTCCAGTCCCCGTGATCGATATTACTCCCTATCTCCGCAGGATCGCATTACGATCTTATTCTTTATGTGCAATTTGGCCATCTCAAGCAAATCTGTCCACTCCTATATGGAATCGTGCGAAGAGCAGTTGACTGCCTTGAGAAAAGAGAAAATCGACGTCAATCGACAGAAAAAGCAGTGGTAAGTACGCCCTTCGAGTACATTCTTGATACTCATAGTGTGTAGTACTGAAGAGATGAATGCATTGCTCGGCGACGTCAAAGACGCAGACAGTCCCATACCAAACGTTGAAGTTGATGAAGATACGGTCGTGCGGGACACTAGTGATCAGTCTGATGTCGCCGCTTCAGACGCAGGATCCGAGTCCATGTCGACTGCAAGCAAGAAAGGCTCAGCGCGGCAGAAGGAACTACGCCAGAAGGTCCAAACGCAGGCCTTGGCCAAGCGGCGAGAAGTAGCAAGAGCAAAGCAGGCTTCTGCGAAACAAGCAATGGCGGAACATCGAAGGCTAGACGAAGAGGTGAATAAATATGAACGGCGCCTGGAGGGCATCGAGCGGGATTTCAGAAGGTTGCTTGGTGTTGTCAGGGTAAAGCCATTGGGCCGTGATCGATTTTTCAACAGGATTTGGTGGTTCGATGGAACGGGTTCTGGGTCGTTGGTAGGAAGCGGTGGCGTCGCACAATACGGAACTGGGAGAGTATTCATCCAAGGTCCGAGTGAATTCGACATGGAGCTCTTGAATCAGAGAAAAGACGAGGATATCGACGAACGAAGAAGAGAAGAGGAAGGAGAGGAAAGCATGCTGGGGTCGGGGAATTGGGCCGCATACTCGGATATAGAAGAGGTAAGAATATTTATGCTATCGCTCGCTATCACTGATCCTGCTCTAGCTTGAAGAATTCGTGGCGTGGTTGAATCCGAAAGGTCAGCGAGAGTTTGCGCTGAAAGGTGCCTTCAGCAAGTGGTGGATACATATCACCGCAGGGATGCGTCGTCGCGTAGCAGTGCGTTTCAGCCGAGTCTTTGTCTTTGATGTAACTAACATTGTCACAGGATATCACTACTAATGCAAAACTTCCGGAGGCACGACGAAGCACTCGCACTAAGCCTAACCCTAACGATGATATTCTAAGAGAACCGTACATGCAATGGGTTAATCGTAGAGCAGTAAACGTGACGTAATACCTCCTTTTTCTCTGTACGCTGTCACAATAATGTTCGTGAAATTTCCATTGGGCCTTGGTCCGCCCGGCAAGACCTTTAGTAAAAAAATTCTGGAACGTCTTCCTTCTCAACTATGAGCTCTGCTTCCAGTGTACACAGCTCTGTCGCAGATGTTATTGCCTCTTACCGTCGGTCGCAATATTTTGCAGCTGAACCTACTCTTCCTTCCGACTCTGAGCTCGCCGACCAGGAGAATGGTTTTGCACAGAACGATGAACAAAATCTCGAAGATGAAGCTCTGCCCACACCTCATCCACGTTACGATGGTTTCATTTCGCAACTTGAATGGGACGAGTGTGAAGAGTCCTCCAATGGACCTACCAACACTGGGAATGGAACTACTACTGAAACCACTCCTTTGATGCGCAGGTCGTCTTTTTCATCACCATATTACCACCATGGTGTTAATAATGCTGATCCACTATCTGGCAAGCCTCCAATCCGCCGCCATTCGTCTGGCAGTGCGCGCCAGAGTGTTATGACTGACGGAGTTGCTGGGAAAAGCACTGCGACTCATGAATTTGTTGGCAAAAGCACTTTTGGTCAGACAGTGAGTCTTAACCTGTTTAAGAAAGACCGAGTTGACCCTGCAAAGCTTTTTAACAGCGTTGCCATCTTGGTCGGAGTTGGTATTCTGTCTGTCTCGCTTGCCTTTTCATACGCGGGATGGCTTATGGGAACTATTCTTATCATTTTCTATGGATTCATAAGTTGCTATACGTGAGCCGTTTTCCATGAATCCTCTCTCTTGCTCATCAATTTGTGGTAGTGCAAAAGTTTTAGCACAAATCATCCTTTCAGACCCTCGTCTGAGAACTTACTCTGACATAGGCCGAAAGGCTTTTGGTCCTCGGTCAACGGTTCTTATTGCCATCATGTTTTGTTTGGAGCTGTTCTCTGTCAGGTAATTGTGCCACTGCATCAGCCCTATTTGAAGTTCACTTTGTAGCGTGGTTCTGGTGACCCTCTATGCTGATTCGTTACATTCGGTCTGGGATGCATATCCTGCGAACACTTACAAGTTGTGGGGGTTGATTTTGTACGTTCCATCTTTCATTATCAAAGTCATTTCGAGTGATGACTCATTTAATATCAGCTTAGTCCCAACTGTTTTTCTGCCCTTATCTGTATTGTCGTACACATCCATCCTCGGCATCTTTTCGACCCTTCTGATCATATTAGTGGTCTTAATTGATGGATTCACTAAAAAAGACTCACCAGGTAGTCTACTACATCCTGCAGAGACGTCTTTTAGTATCCGAAGCTGGAAGGGACTAGGCGTTTCCTTTGGCTTATTCATGGCCGGGGTGAGCTCCTTCGATTCTCGTTGTGTTGTCAATACCAATAGTACCGGTGCTCTAGTTTTCTGGCCATGCGGTCATTCCATCCCTAGCACGCGATATGGCAGACCCGTCAGATTTCAGTAAGATGATCGATTATGCCTTTGTGAGTAATACCGCTATGCGTACATTCTCTCAATATCACAGATCGTGTCTACCGCGATGTACGCCGTCACGGGAATTGCTGGGTATATGATGTTTGGGAATGGCGTCAGTGAAGAGATCAGCATGGACCTTCTTAGAACGCCAGGGTATAATCTAATCCTGAATCAGCTTGCACTTTGGATGCTTGTCATTACTCCTTTGTAACTTTCCTATCTCCTTCAAGAAAACTAATGACTGAGACATTTTTAGGACGAAGTTTGCACTGACGACTCAGCCAGTATGCCCTCAGCTCTTGTAAACGTCTGACTCAACACTTTATATAGCTCAATACCACTTTAGAAATCCTTTTCGGTCTTGACAGTCTACCAATGGCTGGACAAACCCAGAGGCTGTTGACATTAAAAGGATTGCTAAAAGTATGTCAACGCTTAGCAATTACAGTCCTCGCCGTCACTGTTTCGAGCCTGGTACCGGAATTCAGTTCAATGATGGCATTTTTGGGGTCGTTTTCAGCGTTTTTGATCTGTGTAGTGGGTCCGATTGCAGCCAAGATTAGATTAGAAGGCAAATGCTCTATTTTCGACGGCACCATTTTGAGTATAGCAATTGTTATGGCAATTTGGGGCACAACAGTTGCATTTTGGTAGTAAAGCGGGTGTTATATATTCTAACTTAGGCGATTGCAGCTTGTGAAATGACTTTGGTAAGCTCTAGTGGGCTATGAGAAATACACTAAAGGAATGCAAACATGCTCACGATTTAGCTTGATGTTTTCTTGGACAACGGTAGACTCGATTTGGTTGTCGGGGTTGCCAGGAATGAGGACAACACCGGAAGCATCAAAAGACCAGCCACATCGGTGGACATATTTTTCGAGTTCGGGACCTGCCAGAGAGAAATAATGCTTTGAATTCCGGGCAAAAGAAAAGTAATACCAGTCAGGTCAAGATAAGAGCTCAGTCGAGTGGATCCTATGCGTGTAAAGGCAGCCTTGACGGCTCGCACGACCACTTGACGGATCGAGTCCTCAAAGCCTACGCATTCAACTGTATAATTATCGCGCAGTGCCTCCAGTCTCTGAGATCTGTATAATTGCCAAAAGGCAGGGAACCGACAGCGATAGAGGAGGGTATAGAGATCCTGTATGAGAGGTAGAATGGATGGCAAAGGGTCGGGTTCATCGAGGTTCGAAGTCAGAGGTCGTTCATCGAGAAGAGATATGCACAGGTTAAAGTCGGGCAGTGGTGAAGCTGTCAGCGATTTTAAGAGAATATTGACAACCACGTCGGGATTGTAAAGGTCTGGATTGAACTGATACCTGATATCATCTATGAGTCAGTTCTCGAAGGAGGAAGTTGAGACTCACAGTTTCAAAATGGCCAAGTTAGCTAGGCAATCATATTCTTGGCTTCGGATTTGCTGGTAGAGGTAATCTTCCAAAATACTGACGTTGGACGGATTATAACGGTCTAGAATCTCGTTACCCGGTATCCAAAAAAATGAATTAACCGCTGACCGACGCCAGAGACGAGGTCCTCAATGAGTGGTGGACGTGTTGACGGAGTAATCCAGGAAGAGGCCATTAAGAAACACGTGACATCATGGTCTACCAGCTACAATCAGTGTTAATAGGCCATTCAAAATCCATTTCAGCTCTGAAATTTAGCCCAGACGGTTCCATTCTTGCCTCGTGCGGTAAGTTTTTCTCCGGTTTCTCAGTGCCTGGAATTTCCTTCGAAGCAAGCTGCCGACAAGCTCATCAAACTCTGGGATACGGACACTGGCGAGATCTTGCGTACTATCGAGGCGCATACACAGGGAATAAATGACATAGCCTGGTCCTCTGATGGCCAATGTATTGCCTCTGCGTCCGACGACAAAAACGTGAAAATCTGGAACATGGAATTTGTGAGCCGTGGCTCTAATTGCAACGATCCTCATCTTGTTGATAGGGAACCGAAGAAAAAGTATTGCTTGGCCATACGAGTTTTGTGTTCTGTGTTAACTATAATCCTCATTCGAGCCTTCTGGTATCTGCTGGGTTCGATGAAACCGTCCGAGTCTGGGACGTTGCCAGGGGTAAGTCCTATTTACTTGCATTCAACCTCTGCCAACTCGTCTGTAGGCAAATCACTCAAGGTTCTTCCGGCACATTCAGATCCTGTTACTTCTGTGGGTTTCAATCATGACGGCACCCTGATCGTCTCATGTGCAATGGACGGTTTGATGTGAGCTGATCCATCTACAGCATGTTCATCTTCACGGTTCACAGACGAATCTGGGATGCCGAATCAGGCCAGTGCTTAAAAACACTCGTAGACGACGACAATCCGATATGGTGAGCTTGTTACAGTGTTTGATTGGTTGGCGAACCTTTGAAAGTTCCCATGTAAGATTCACCCCGAACTCCAAATTCGTGCTTGTGTCAACTCAAGACTCGACGATTCGCTTGTGGAATTACCAAACGTCTCGCTGTGTCAAGACTTATACCGGCCACACCAATCGCACTTACTGCATTCCGGCTTGCTTTGGCGACACAAGTAATAAATATGTCGTGGCAGGAAGTGAAGATCACAAGGTGTACATCTGGGACTTGCAATCCCGCCAAGTTGTCCACGTCCTGGAAGGTCACAAAGGTATTTGATCTTCGAGTCTCGTTCAGTTTCCGTGGTAATCTCTTTTCAAGATGTTGTCTTGGCTGTAGCAGTAAGTTTGTGACTGTTGGTGAATTGGCTTTTTGACCGACTGCAATCAGACGCATCCAAACAGAAATATCATTGCTTCAGGGGCTATGGAGAAAGACCTTGGTATCCGCTTGTGGTTCTACACATAAGTAAATACAAGTAAATTCCAGAATGTTCGCCGCTGCGCTGACAAAGCAATGAAATTATATAAAGCACTGCCATTTGGGTCATCTGATCTTCTATATCTTTGATAACAACCACAACCACAACATGCAGATTTTCGTCAAGACGCTCACTGGCAAGACCATTACCCTCGAGGTCGAGTCTTCCGATACCATCGACAACGTTAAGAGCAAGATCCAAGACAAAGAAGGGTACGACCTGTTCACATTCCACATATGACTCGATGTCTCATGTTGTCTAGGATTCCTCCAGATCAGCAGCGTCTTATCTTTGCTGGCAAGCAGCTCGAGGACGGCCGTACACTCTCGGACTATAACATCCAGAAAGAGAGCACGTTGCATCTGGTTCTCAGGCTTCGCGGAGGAATGCAAATATTTGTCAAAACCTTGACCGGCAAAACTATCACCCTCGAGGTCGAATCGTCTGATACAATCGACAATGTGAAGTCCAAGATCCAGGACAAGGAAGGGTATGTATATGCTGGGTATACCTTTGCACCTCTAACCATGCACAGAATTCCACCAGACCAGCAACGTCTCATCTTTGCTGGCAAGCAGCTCGAGGATGGACGTACATTGTCAGACTATAACATCCAGAAGGAGTCCACGCTTCATCTAGTTCTTCGTCTACGTGGTGGCATGCAGATCTTTGTCAAGACTTTGACCGGCAAAACAATCACTCTTGAGGTCGAGTCTTCTGATACAATCGACAATGTCAAGTCCAAGATTCAGGACAAGGAAGGGTATGTTATATGCTGGGTATACCTTTGCACCTCTAACCATGCACAGAATCCCACCTGACCAGCAACGTCTCATCTTTGCTGGCAAGCAGCTCGAAGATGGACGTACACTGTCGGACTACAACATTCAGAAGGAGTCTACGCTTCATTTAGTCCTCCGTCTCCGTGGTGGCATGCAGATCTTTGTGAAGACTCTGACCGGCAAGACAATCACTCTTGAGGTCGAGTCTTCCGACACGATTGACAATGTGAAGTCGAAGATTCAAGACAAGGAGGGGTAAGTTTTTATTTTATTTTTATTTTTAACGTACTGACAGAGTCCAAGCATTCCGCCTGACCAACAACGATTGATTTTTGCTGGCAAGCAATTGGAGGATGGGCGCACTCTTTCTGACTACAATATCCAGAAAGAATCGACACTTCATTTGGTACTGCGTTTGCGTGGGGGTATGTAGATAGAATCATTGCGTAATCACTGTATTTCATTCAATCAATGACTCTCGGCGCAATTCATCAAATCGTCGTTTCTCAGTCTCCGCCTTTTGGATCTCCTTTGATAATAATTCTTCCCGTTCTTGAAGCCTTTGTTCCATACCCATGACCAACATCCTTATTTGCTGGATGTGCGCAGATGTGGTTTGATCTGATGGTGGATCTGTCTCTGAGTGTTGGAGGCCAGCAGTGCGAGGCAGACTCGACTCCCAGTTGATGTCTAGTGCAGACTGCCAATTCTCGCCAGCCAGCTGAGCAAGGGCGCGTTCGAGCATCTGTAAATTTCAACGACTTAGTCTAAAGACGTCGGAAGACAAAAAAGCAGCTCCCTTTTCACGCGTCTTTGCTCGCTCAAGCTCGGCCATAGCCCTAGCATTTTCTCGCTGGGTCCCTTCGAGAAGGATGAACATCACGCGTAGTGAACAGAACGAGCCCACCCTCCAGAATCAGCTCGAGATTTCGAAATTCTTTCTTCAGTTCGAAAACTGGGCCAAGTTAGCAAAGGCGAGGAGCCATGCACACAGCTCATGCCTGTTTCAAGCGGAGGACGTTGGTTGAGTTGAGTTTGGAGTGTTGTATTCAAAGTCTTCAACTTGAAGATTTCCACCGTATCAACGACATCGAGCTCGTCGGTCTGAGAATCACCTTGTCAATTTCTCGATCCTTTTCCAGCAGCTGTCGCCTCAAAACATCTTCTATAGATTCCCCCGATTCCTCATTGAGTACCCCAAGATCGTCCACACCGAACGTGGCCAGCGACGGTCTTGCATTATGCCGAACACTCTGACTCTGAGCAGCTCGACGCATTCTGCAGAAAGTAATCAAGCACGTGATGGTTCCTCATACAATGTCGCTACATAACAGTAGATGTGGCCTTTCTTCGGCGCTTGCGTTTTGGTGTTTCACCTTCAATCTCTTCGTCTTCTCTTTCCCGTTTGTCACCTGTAGCAGTCAAGGGCTTCGGTTTCTTTTTCTTCACGCTAAGAGGATTGGGACCTTTTGGGCCCTTACGCTTTTTCCTAGGTGGCGAGGGATCTGCAAGTGCCGTCTCTTCTCCTGACGGTAATAAGGCCCTCTCTTCACCCTTTGGAACGTTAGTATTAAGCATTGACATTGAGCTTATACCTCTTGCTTGGTTTTAAGAGTCACATCGCTTGGTGGTTCCAATACCATGACCGAACGATTGATGTGGATTATAGGAACAGCAGGGATAGATCTCAGTCTGGTTCGTAGATCATGAAACTGTGTTGCAACGACATAACGATGTTTATTTTCGTCACCTGTTGCACCAGCTTGGACATGATAGTCATTTTGTGCAGACTCGTACGCACCGATCACATCGAGTAGGCACTGGAAACCGGGTATAGCCTCTCTGTGATTACATTTTCGTCTCTCGAATGTCTTGGCAAGATCTACGGACGGCTGCCGAGGTTTGCCCTGCAAGTAGAGTTCGTGTATGCAACACTGAGTGATCACTGCCCTTGCCAGTGTCATTGAGTAAGAAAGCGCAAAAAAGAAAGTGCATACTTGGTTTTATTTGGCCATGAAGGACTGTAGCTAGTTGTTTCGAAAGGTCCAGCTTGAGATCGACTACGGTATTGCACATTTCTGCATCAACTGGCATCGAGAGTTGGTGGCGAAATTTATCAGAGAAAGATGAGAACATACCCAGGACTTGGTACGGCTGTCTGAAACCAAAAGACATTGAGTACAGAGACATCAACTTTCGGTATGCCTTAGCCCTTTTCTGGCGCATGGTAGAAACGAAATATTATTATCACGTGCCATTCTATGTCTCATATCATCCGCTTCATTTGTGTCTCAAGGTCAGTTCTTTTGTTCGGTATTGCCATCCATGCTGAACTCCTTAGCTTCTTCTTGGCTGCGTGTGCCATTGATGTCCGGGGCAAAGTTGAATGGAATGGTGTCTGTTCAGGTTCGGTGTGGCAAATCAGCTGTCTTATTCCTATTTAATATCGGCAGGATATCGAGAGCTAGGAGATTCTAAAGTCACGCTGGACAATGGACTGCTGTATGCAAGTGTTACCAAAGATGGTTCCTTCAAAATGCATGTGGCATTCATCAACTCGAGTTTCACTCTAATCGTCTTCCAGACCAGATGTGCCTGTTGGTACCTACGTGCTTCATGTCCTTTCGCATGACCATGTGTTTGACCAGGTAAATCCTTTCTCATCTCTTGTTTCTGATTCCAACGCTCCTCAGTTCAGAATAGACGTCCATGAGAATGGGCAGCCAGAAGTACGACCCTACATTGCCGGAACACCATTGAATCCTCCATCTAATGTGTTGCTTCCTTACCCGATATCCATTACTCCGAGACAACGTCTTTCGTACTTCATTCCTCACGAGTCCTTCAATCTGTTTGGAATGCTTCAGAGTCCGATGATGCTCATGATGGTATTCGGCGCAGGAATGCTGCTTGTAACCCCGTACCTCTTAGTATGTGCTTCCTGGTTTTTCTCCGAGTTGCCTGACGCTGTCATAGAAAAGTATGGATCCCGAGTCATTGGAGGAGTTTAAGGAGCAACGGGCCAAAATGGCCAGGGTACAGAATGCCATGGCAACCGGAGATCTCAAGACAGGGTAAGAGGATATGCTCGACAAGACCGTATATGCAAATGAACGCTGACAGATTCTCTGCTCTCATTTCGGGTAAGGAAGATGAAACAACACCAGCAAGGACTCCAGTATCCGGAAAAGGTAAAGTAAATAAAGGCGGGAAACGACGCTAGCTTTGAGGATAGAGAAGAGCTTGTCGTAATTGGGCATTTCTACAAGCAACATGACTTTGATTTTGTTCGGGCTTGGATTGGACGCACCTTCGTTTGAACTGCGTCAGTATGGTATAGGGATTCTTCTGTTCGATATCGGATAGCCTTGCACATTCAATGGGAGAGTTGTGAAAGCAAAGAAAGCACCTTTCTTCCGGCGAAATGAGTTCTATGATGTACATCTTGTCGTTCCTTTTGGGGTCACCATCTTCCGCTGCTGCTGCTGCTGCCGGTGCATCCTCTATTTTCAAATTTGAGACTGCAACTGTTTTCGACAGACTTTTCACTATCGGGCAAGGCTCCAAGTCCATGACCAGCACATGCTCGTCGTTTCGAGGAAGTATATTGAGTGGCGAGTCGTCTGCATAATGATATTGAATATTTGGATGTCCGAGACTCGCCGATGTGCCGGAGAACGAGGAATGGCAGAATAGCAGATAGTAAGGTGGACTGTCCATGACGGTCATGTGAGCGACTATAAATAAGTTTTCTTTCAAGCTACTTTACTCGAGGCCTACAAGACTGGATCTTGACATTCTGTCCTTTCATTGCCACATTCATTCATTCTCACTATGCTTGCTACAACTATCTCGCTATATCTGCTGTTTGCCCTCGTTTCTGCTCGTCGCTGTGTGGACAAGTACTATGCTACGCCCGAGTGTCTCACCCAGTGCCAATTCAAGGTACTTTTTCGCGGCCACAGTATGCAATTCTCAGATTTACAAGATGGGGTATCCTGGAATGATGATTGGACGTGGTCCATGGGACTCTGTAATCAGCCCGGCAGACAGCTCGCAGTGGAAGGCCCTCCTCTCGCAAGCTTGCGGTTTATCTGCGTATAAATTTCTATCGCTTCTGTATACTCACTCTGATATTTCCCAGCGATGTTTCTGGGTCCAGTTCAACTGCTCCTGAAGCCGCTGGCACTTTGCCGCCGCCATTTGCATCATCAACGCCAGCTCCATCACCATTTGCAAATTCCTCTGTGTCTATTTCTTCGTCTAAGACCACGCTGTTGGCGTCTTCTTCTTTTTCCAGCTCTGCTAGCAGCAGCATCTCCTCAAATCATGCAAACTCTACAACAATTAGTACCTCGAGCAGCTCTACTATATCATCGCAGAAGAATTCAGCTGAGGCCACCACCACCGCTGCCACAGTTAAAGCTCAGTTAGCTCACCCAATCTCTACGTCCTCCTCGTCTCAGATCGCCTCTACCACTGCCGCTGCGAAGAGTTCGCAGACAGTCGAGTCGCCCAGTACAACTGGCGGAACTTCGACTACTAGTAGTAGCGACATAGAGAGTTATTTGTCTGGTCATAACACGGTACGTGCCGCTCATGGTGCCCAAAATCTGGTATGGAGCGACTCTCTGGCTGCCTCAGCCCAGCAATGGGCCAACGGGTGCTTATTCCAACATTCCACCTCTGGCGGTAAGCAATATCCTACGAGTCTTCCGATCCCAATACCCTTTAGAGAATCTTGCTGCTGGTACAGGTAGCTCGTATGACATTTCGGCGGCCATAACATCCTGGGCCAATGAAGCCTGTGAGTGTCTGATTTTCATGCTCTTAGTATGTTGGAATCAAAACGTGCATTTCAGCATCATATGATCCCAACAACCCCCAGCCGTCTCATTTTACTCAGCTTGTGTGGAAAAGCACCACTCAACTCGGGTGTGGCAAGCAAATGTGCGATGGCATCTTCCCAGAAAGCTTTGGGGTTTGTTTTGTGACGCATCATCTATATGGCTAACGGTTTCTTTAGAAAGCGCTGTATGTAGTATGCCACTACTCACCGGCAGGGAATGTGGATGACGAATATACGTGCGTCTGAAATGGGGTATAACAGATTTCAGAACTGACCTTTGTTAGGCAAAATGTCCAAGTTTGATATATAGTCTATTTTTATCTCTACTCCTCTGTATGAACTTGAACTGGCGAGTGTTAAGCGGAGCGATCTACGCTGTTCTTGTTATTGCAACGTTGTGCGCTGCACTGCTGTCCTGTGTCGCCCTGCTCTCGCAAGCAGTCAGAACTGGGCCGAACAGAACGTGGTCAAACAACTTCAATGCTCTGGTGATTGGAGCTTCCTATGTTATTGTGGTCAATTCTTTCCTTTGCATTCCAATTGGTCCCTGTCTTCATCTGTTACTCTAGTTTGTAGCCTCTCTGCTATTTTGCATGAAGCGAAGACTGGCCGTCTACCTGAACCTACAACGTATCTCGAAAGCTGACCGTAGCATCACCCGCAGCAATGTGCCAGCTGTCCGTTCTTTTCTTTACTTCTTGCAAGGTTTCACCTGCTAAACAGGCTGTTCACCGATACACAACACGAGAATATGTGCGATGCTGCACTGTTGCCTTCCAGTCTCAGCCCACAGAAGCATTCCACGACGGTTGGGGCAGGCCAGGTGGGTCAAGTCAATTTGCAACAATTTTTGACTCTCGTTAGGCACCAAGTACGAAGGAGTTTACTTTCGTTCCCATTTGCTCGACACGATTCAAGATATAGGCAAGTCCATCCAAAGTGTCTTGCGCGTCTTGTAACTGTCGCACAAGACGCCCTTGTTCATCAGGTCATCCCGACTCATCCCCCGTTACGACCGCATGTTAGAATGCTGCATCATTTTCGATTCATACTGCCGCTATTGACACCTAATGAAGACGGGCTAACACCCCTTCATTTCTACGAATCTGCAATTCAGCTGGTCCGCAATTCTCATAGACACCCATCCGAACAGGAGTTCGAGACAGGAATGCGAGCAGCAGAAGAGATTCACAGAGTGTAAGTTGCAGTGCACATCTATGCGGTCATTCCAACTAACGAATTGAGCCAGTTTGACCGACTGCTGGCTCGAACTGATCGAGGGCTCTTCCACACGGGTGAATGATTCTGAATCTTGAAAATTGACAGGTAATTGTACAGTTCGACGACTATCAAAACTACTTAGTGCAGCCCTGCAGCATAGACTCTCTTCCAGCTTGCACGTTGGATCCATGCATTCCAATATGAAGCTACTTTCTCCGGCACAGGTCTGCCAAACGCCAATTCAAATGCCTGCAAACCATCCTCGCCTTGCTTTGCGCCGACGGTGGCTGCGATACGAGCTAGCCATGCCGCTAGATGAAAGTCATCTTCTCCGGGTCTATCAGCGCCCAGAAAACCTTTCGAAGGCAGATATTCCGGGATTATCTCGTAGATTGCTTTAGAGACAGAGTCAAAATGAGCTTGCGATTTTTTGAAAAAGTCCAATCGTATTTCCTCTGAAACTTTTCCTTCGTAGATCGAAAGCAAAGCGCCGTTTGAAGCGAGTTTGTCATCGTAGAAAGCTCTGTGAGGGGCTGCGTCGGCCGTGGAATGATAGTTTTCCAATGCCTTTTGGCCTGAAGAATCTTTTGAGCACGGAACAGAAACGACTTTGAACATACGCACGGTTGGATAAGTATATGCCCGGAACGTCAGAACGTTTAGCGGAAAGTTCCTCTTCGTTTCGCTAAGTTACAGCGATCAGCGCTCAGCATGGAACAAGGCAGAGAAACGTGTACGCACAGCAGAAAGTAACGAAAAGTTGGGATCATACTTGTCTTGATGAAGAATCTTGGTTAAAGGTGAGCTGGAGGAATTCACCGTGACGGGTGCATGTTGAATAAGATAGGAGGCAACATCTGTCGAGTTGGTGATAACCGAGCCCTCCGTTTCAAGAGTCGGCAGGGTTGCATTAGGGTTCTAACACTTATCATGAGTGTCGATACAGAAAAGGGAATCAATCGAGTCAACCAAGTTTATGAAAGCAGGGCGAAAGTTTTCGCCATTGACAAGATTAACGATTTTGATTTCAACCGCATCATCCGGGTATTCGAGTTCAGCACTGGCTTTTGAGTGAGTGAACGCGTTTGTCAACGGATACGACTTGCACTGCCAACTCTGCGACTATGAGGATGTCGTTCAGCGTTGAGTCAGAAGACTTGGTTCGTGCCTACCTGCACCCCATACTGAACCTCCAAAGGTATAAAGGACTGGCTTGCTCATCGGTGGAAACAACTTTTGGGTGCACAAGTAACCTTTATAAACCTCTAGATTACTCAGCTACCTATAAGGTTAAGTGGATTGATGAAGCCGACAGTATTAGCTAGTGCACGTGGTCGAATAACTCAGCAAAAAAGATTTTGGAGGAATTTTCTATTTCAACTTTACTGACTGATTGACCAAGCATCTAAGATCTATCTAGAAAAGGAAGACCTACGAGACCGGTCAGCAGAGGTAATAAAGTCGGTTCTCCAACCTACCTGATCGGCAAGTTTACTAACAGCGCGAGGCGCAGGGTACTTGAGCTCGTCCAGGTGTTTTCTGTCAAAAAGCTTTAATACAGAACACAACCAAATTGGAGAGACGTACTTCATGGCAGTCATCATAGGAGGAGGGCCTGAAGTAAGTAAGTTGGTAAGAGCGAACGTGAATCATGAACCAAAGAACTTACCACACATGACAACTTTACAGTCAGAAGAGGGATCAGGCAGGTGTTCCTTGATCTGCTCCTTCGTCACAAAACCAACGCCACCCTTCCAGTTGGCTGGGGGGTTGTTCAAGACATAATAGATTTTCAATCTGTCATGGACATCCAACAATTCCTCGAGCTCGTCCTTCAAAAGAATATCTTCCTCATTGACATTGGCGTAAATCAAGCTGATGGTAGTCTTGTCGAAGGGATTCTTCAGACAAGCTTTCATAATTTGGAACATGGGTGTAATTCCGGTTCCACCGGCGATCATGCCAATGTGCCCAGTCAATGACGGATCATATTGGAAAGCACCTTTGGGTCCTTTGACACGAATCTTATCACCTATCTTCAGAAGGGATACGTGCCTCGAGATATTGCCTTTTTCGTACGTCTACGAAGGGACGGGTAGATTAGAAACGGGTACAATGTCTAGGCAGAGTACAGCACCTTGATGAGCAGGTCAAAGTGACCCCGGTCGTCGTCGTTACTGATTGGGGTGTAACTGCGCACAACCTCCTTGCCATTTATCTCGGCAGCAACAGAGATGTGCTGACCGATGGGGAGGCCAAGAACATCTTGACTGTGAGCAAGACCGAACCGATAGCTGGACAAGGGTTAGGCACCGACGGAACTGAGAAACTTAGAACTGACATGGCTGTATTGGGAGAAACTTTGATTTTCTGTACAAGAGGAAACTCTTGCCAGACTTTGGGATTCAAACTCTTCGTACGACCTGCAAAGGAATGAATTAACGATGTTTGCTATGATATAGATGGCACTTGCCAGAATGAATGATCTTGGTCCATATGAAAGTGGCAACTATGATACCTGCAGTGAAGATGAAGGTGGTCGTCTTGGTCATAGCAACAAAGTCGACCGTTCCGACGAAGGGAACGTTCACTGCTTCGAGATCACTGAGCTTGAAGTTCTGGACATAGTCAGAGAAAACTCGGACATAATCCTGGAGCTCGTAGTTGCCCATCTCTGGATGATTTATATCCTTCGGTAGACCGATAAGAATGAGTTTCGAGATATCAAAGCCTGCGTCAATGAGGGCGTTGTTGAACAACCTCGAGACGTAGAAGAGAAGACAGGAAGTGAAGGTAAAGGTAGCGAGAAACAGAAGCTGAAACCTGTTGGGCATTTAAACAAATCAGACCACTCTGGTCACCGAGCTCAGAGCTCACCAACCTCGGGTCACAATTCAGAAATTCTACTCTGGCAGATCAGAACCAATGTCACGTGCTAACATTCTAGCGCCTAGCCCTTTCTGTTGACCATCACGACGACAACCGACGTCGGCCCAGGGGTCCTTGCTTTTATCGTAGAAGACACGCTGGGCGTGATTATCGATTTCAGATATGTCTCCTATGCCACGCAGGAAGGGGCCGCCGAGCACCCTTCGCATAGACATGCCTTCACAAAACCCTCATATAGCCCTCGCTTTAGGTGATAGCTCTGCTTCAGCCCTTTCTTCTGCGACATCAGATTCCGAATATAACCCCTTCAGCAACTCTGCAAAGCCTCGCTCTCTCAGAAATATGAAGAAACTTTCTCTCACTCTGGGATCTGCTCAGTCTTCAACCCATTCTCTATCAAGCACAGAGAGCTCTTCACACCCAGAGCTTCCTCTCGCAGAGCGTCGACGTCGGTCCTCCGTCATTTCACTTCCTACTACTGCTGCCTCCTCTACGGCTCTTCTTCAACGCAAAGACGAAGGCAGCCCCACTGTCCCTTATGCAGATGGTCCAGTTCAGATAATTCCCAGCGTGTGGCTAGGCTCAGAGGACAATGCCCATGATTGGCAAAGTCTTATTCAGCGCGGTATCAAGTCCATTCTGAACGTGGCGAAAGAGGTGGCTTCACCTTTCGATTCTGCTGCAGCCGCACATCCCCTCCGCTCCGTAGTTTCCACCCCAAATCTCCATGCATCTCAAGATGTGGATCCAACTTATTATCCACCCCATCCAGCTAGTGGCAGACCCGGCATGCACTACCTTAAGCTTCAGTGGTCCCACGGCCAGCAAGACTTGGTTGACAATGGTTTCCAAGCAGGTATAGCCTTCACAGATGCCGCCATCGAGCGTGGGGAAGGTGTCCTAATCCAGTACGTCCTACTCCACCCTAGCTAGCAACCCAATAACTGTCTTGTCATCCTTAATAGCTGCCAGTGTGGTATCTCGCGTTCTGCCACCATGGTAATAGCCCTTGTCATGCGAGCGGCCGCAGAACGTTCCCCTTCTGTCCCTTCCGAAATATGGGCTTTGAAAGGTATGCAAGGCGCGTATAATTTTGTAAAAGAAAAAAGTAAATGCATAGGCCCCAACATGTCGTACGTCTCTTCCTCTCACTTTGCTCTTTTGCCAATGTTAAACGCAGCCTTATTTATCAATTATTGGATTATGAGAGAAAATTGGGCAATACTTGTGTCTCGCCGTCTTTGTCGGAAAGATCACTGGAGGAGGAATGGGGTCGTCGGAGACAGCTGCTAGACGACGAGCCTTCTGATCACGAAGACCAAAATGAGCGTGAAAGCTCTATTATCATGCAGGAAGCCAAGGCCCTAGACAAAGCAATGGAGGATCGTGTCGTAGCTCGGAAAGCATCATCCTCCTCGGTTGGCTCCTCGGGTGTCGGAATGGGTTCTGCTTGGAGGAGTCGCTACGGTGCTCGCAAGCGTACCGGGTCTATTGCCAGCAATATGACAAATGGTAGCGTCTTCAGTGAAGATCTCGTTGAAGAGGACGAGGAACAAGAGCTTCTGGATGTCGGAGGTGGTTTCGATTCGAGCAGACCCAGTAGCACGGAATGTGGTCTGACATCTGTCGCCAACTCTCCTGAAAGTGACAGTCCTGACCCCGTCAGAACAAAATTGTCGACATCTGCCACCCCACGTCCGCTCTCGAAACCACCACCATCCGCTCCTATTTGGAGGACAACATTCAATTACATTCCACCACTTCCAGCATCTGCGACTCGCTCTACCTTTGACTTGTCTGCAAGGTCAAAATCAAAACGGCGTCCAGCTGCTCTTGGATTGTTGCCTCCGGTGCCGTCGTCTCCAGTGCACGTTATTATCGACACAGCCGATTCAGATGATTCATCGGCAGAGGAAAGGCCACAGTCATCTCCATCTGTTCGTCCTCGTGCGGAATCCAGGAAATTTGTCCCTCCGCCCCTGCACCTACGAAGCAGTGTCTTGATCAAGGCCAATCAGAGTCAGAAATCTGCATACATAGCAACAACACCCTCTCAAACACTTTTTGTTTTCCCCCCTTCTCCTACGACAGCGCGTACGCCATCCACCATGACTCTGACCTCCACTATGGTAAATCCGATGCCTTTTCCAAGTCTCACTACGCCACGTGTGTCTACTTTCCGTGCGCATGGCAGGACCCGTTCATTTATAGGACTGGGCGCACCACCTACACCGACTACTGCATTTTCTAAGGTGGACGCGCGAGGATATGTAGGATTGGAGTGAGGAACCCAGCGTTTCTGCCTATGCCCTATGCCCTTATCAAGACACATGCGGCTACGTTGAACTTTCTGACTTATGCATTTCCCATGCTCTTTTTGCATTTGCATCCCAACACGCATTATCTTTATCAATGGACATTTTATTTCTAATCCTTGACCAGTTATGTGTCCTGGATCTTTCTACTTCGAATGTAATGCACAAGCCCACATTCTTTCTACGTTCAAAATGTCATCACGTTCGTTGAATCCTGTTCAAGTTCAATCTGTCTCACGTTTTGTTGTACATACGTTTTCTTGTCAAGACGAGCGTCACTGGTAGGCGACTTCTGTACTAGTGTACAACTGCGATTTATCCGAATAATCTACCAACACCTTTCTGGACCGCTCCAGTTATGAGCTGGCCGCCTATGCCCCCCAAACCTAGACTCCAAGCTCCACCTGAGACTTGATTGGCCCAACGCTGCTTTGCATCTCTATCCCTACAGACTGATTTAGAAGGGACGTCAAGGTCTTGATGCAAATCAACATACGCGTATGTGAAGCCAATCACATTAGTGATATTGAATACGAGAGCCAACACAACAATAGGAATGAAACTGTGGAAAGTCAAACAGCAAAACGGAAGATGCATTCTACATACGAGATATTAAGCTTGAGAAACGAGACTATAAGGAGTGCTATCCATAACAAGGGAAAAACGTAGAGAGCGATCCAAAACATTCTGAAAAAATATTGTAAGCAAAGGAGACAGTGAAAGGAGGAAGATTTACTTTGCGTCGACAGGATTGGCGGGTCTAGAAGGCTGCAACGCGTATCAGACCAAAACGATAGGTGAGGCTGAAACGTACATCTCTGCTCTCAAACACCCAGTAGCTCTCACCATCGTCGTCAACCTGGAGTGCGCTTGAGACGGGTATGAATTCGGACAGAGACTCACTTGATTCCAGAATCTGAGGCCTACGAGTGTCCGTCCGGCTACATTCTACATACCTGAATATCGCAGTAGATGATTGGACAGTGACACGCACCCGACAGTTCCAGAAGTCCATAGCCAGGAGAACGACTACTACAACGGTCTGACAAGTCGATGGTCACTGAAGATACAACAGAGACAGAAAACTTACTGAAAGAACATAATCTTTTGTTACGAATCCGCTAAGGATGTAAACCGCTATTGCAGCTGTTCGGAACAGGTAGAGAAAGAACAGCGCTACTATGAGGGGTCATTAAACCAGAATGCTTTGATTCTGAGATATACCAGGATGTGCGCTCTGGTAAAGGTCACTTTCAAACAGCCAATACGACAAGCGCGAACCTGACGAAATATGCCAGCAATGCCAGACTCTGCATCGCTGGGATTTGTCGCCATTTGTTGACTTTTTGCTGGAGTGAGGACGACCTGGGCGCGTGGCTCCTGCTTCTGTGGTTGGACTGCTGGCTCATCTGGTTCAATCGTGTTTTCTTCCTCGAGCAACGGTGTTCGTACGCTCATCGTGCAAAATCGGCACGTGATTCCTGCATGTCCGAAACTACGCGTCTTCTGCCTTCCAAACTTCCTTCTGTTCAGCAGGGGCTAGTCTGTGTAAATGCTCTCGAATTTGAAGGGCCGCATACTCTTTTTCCGGACTTGTCCAGTGAACTGCAGACCGCATTTGCCTTGATTGTATTTCATCGTCTGTTGTCTGAGATTCAGACTCATCCTCACACTGAAGACCTTTGGGACCAATGGTCAACAACGAGGTCCAGAGTTGAACGTCTTCAGTCTGTCCGGACATCTATTGAGTCTATCTGGGGCAGTTTCGTCTCCGAATATCGCAGTCCGCTGGACATCCAGACCGTTCTCTGGGCAAGTTTTCCCGTAGCTGAGGATGAAAAGGCCTCCGTTAGAGGTAGGTTCTTGTGTAGTAGGATGCCTTCACACCCTTAATGTTTTCATGCAGTCGTAGACATGCTCATCCAGCCCACCTGTAGTCCATTGGTCTCCGATGAGATAATATGTGGCAGTCTGTTATCAACATGGAGGTATGGAAAAATCCTCAACCCCTCGTCCTTATGGCTCGTACGATATGACAAGTTTGCCACTCCCAGGTCAGTCCGAAAGGTCCTACCGGAGCCACCTGAACATCATCCTAGGGCTATTCATGCTGTGGATACAATGACACAGCTTGCACAGTTGTTCATCCTTCTTCATTATGCATTGCATCCTCCGGCCAGACCGACAATTTTTATCCAAAGCTTTGAGTACATCGGGTTCAGAGAAATCATACTTGTCACTTTGGCATTTTCCACTATCATTCGTCCGGGTCACCCATACGCTGGCAATGCAACTCTCAACCTGTTGGCCTTTCTCATTTCCTTGCCTGCAGTACCTTTTCCGAACGACCTTTGCTTTGCTCTGTTGCTGCTGAGTGCCTTTGTAAGCATTCTTCGTCTTCACGTACCTTCTATTCCAAGTCCTCTACTTTTACTTCCACCCATGAGCACACTTCCTCTTGCAACTGCCATTGACCAAGGCTCATCTCGATTCTATTCACCAATCGTCTTGTTTTTCTTACCACTGTTTCTTCTTTCTTCATTTCTCTTGTCGCTCTCACTAGAGAACACCTTTTTTGTTTATGCTAATGCCGATATCATTGCTCGTTCAGAAACGCCAATGGAAACTCGGCTGGCCTTTTTGATCTTATTTGCCATCGTGGCTATGATTATTATACCTTCCTCGTTTTTCATCATCGTCACCTCTCCTCCTTCCTCAGACCCTCACATTTCGCCTTGGGATCGGTTTACGCCTGCCGTCAGTCAGGGCTCCCGGAAAATATTCATCAAAGCAGTAGTGCAGTATGCATCAGAGCACCCATTCCCAGTACCATTCAATTTGATTCAATGGCCTGCTTACCTACTGTCAAAAGAAAAGGCAATATGGAGAGTAGTTGTCGCTCCTTGGGCCATTGCAGTCGGTCTCATCATGAGATGCATACCATAGCTGTACTGTAGAAATTCAAACACGTGCTTTGTGGCATGTCCGAGTCTGACTTGATCACAAAAAGACTTCACATCTCAGGCTTGACGCCTTCCTTGAGCCAAGATGACCTTCAAGCACGACTCTCCTCTTTCGGAACTGTAGAATGCATCGATGGCTTTGGGCTGAAAGATGGTTTAGGGCAACTCCGGCCGTTTGTTTTTGCAACTGTCCAGGGCACAAGAACGAACTTGCGTAGATGTGCGCCCCAACTAGAATCAACTTATTTGACGGTGAAGTTTTTCAGGTGTTAACGTTCTCAGTGGTTCTACATGGAAAGGTGCAAAACTACGGCTCGGAGATGCCAGACCAGATTTCAAAGAACGGTGAGCAGACTTGTCTATGATGAGCTCTACCACAACTTTATCCCAGTCTAGCCAAGGAACGAGCCGAGCCAAATACGAGACCTATGAAAAGGGCCCGCACTGGGAAATATTCAGCCCAGCACTCTCAAGACATGTCTCCCGTCACTCCTGCTAATGTCGCTTCTCACTCCGGTTGGAAAGTTACCTCTACAGGCAGACTGATGCGACCAATGAGAATGCGACCTGGTAAGCCACTGCCATTGCCAATCGCTCTTAAGGAGCGAAGTGCCAACACTGTCAAGAAAAAAAGGACAAAGGATCCTCCCATCCGCGCTCGACGCAGAACTATAGACATGACTCGTTGGGGAGGAGAAAGACTGAGCGGATTGTTTTTGGGTGCATTGAATGATGCTGAGCCCATGGTACAAGAGGAGCAATTGATTCAAAGAGCTGCAGAATCCTCAACAACCCGCACTACAATATCACCTGTGCAGCATGTTGGTGAGACTCTCAAATTGCCAGTGCAGGATTCAGTTCAGCTTGATGTTTCATCCGAAAAAAGCCAATCACTTCGTTTGCTTCAGACACTATTCGGTGGTCTAGAGAACAACGAAAGTAATTGGATGGGACGGGAAAGTGTAGAACTCGACGACCAGCCTGAACAGGAGGGTTTACTTGTTTCTCATAGCGACAATGTGGCTGATCCAGCCGAGACTCATCCAAAGCCGCCTACCTCGAGATTACGGGACCTGTTTGCCCCGCACGAAGAAGGTGCGACTCGCTTTCAACCATCTTCTCTCTACTGATAGTTATATCTCCTGTAGGTGGATTTTCTCTTGTCGATCAGTTGAACTTGGATCTCGAAGATGAGTCGGTGTTAGAGCCAGCAGTCATTTCGCAGGCCATACCTTCGTCACTCCGAAACGAGCCAGCTCCTTCACCGATGAAGACACCTAGTCTCACCTTACACTCGAGGAAAGTGCGATTCTTCCCTTCGTCTCAGCGCAGTGATCTGCTTAACTTTCCACACAATCGTAGTGTGTTCAAGTTTTTCAGTTCAGACAATGAAGAGATGATCCAAAACAGATGGGAAGAGACCAAAGTCGAACTGACAAGAGGATGGAAGAGGCGGTGGAGAGAAGCCGGGAAAGTACGAAAGCGTCTGGGTCTGACTAGATCTGACTGTTGACAACGTTGAAACGTAGCAGCAAGTTGAATCGCTGTGACTTGCATGTGATTCAATAGTAGTTAATGCAGAACACAAAACAACGAACTGGACGAGGTCTGGGTGCACCTTCAGATTCTGATTTGGCAAAGTACTTGGACCGCCCGTCATCCGCATCATCCTCCAATCGTACTCTTCCGACGACGTCTGCTCCTTCGCTCACTGCAATATGTATCCGTCGTTTCTGTGACCATTTTGTTACTCTCAGAAGAAGCAGGTGGACGCAGACTTCTGCTCTTCTGCAACGACTTCCTGAGAGTCTTATACCAAAGATATTATCCCTGCTTTCATCGTCCTGTCCAGGCTACTTGCCTCACGAAGTCATAGTGACTGTGGGTAACTCTGATAAATCGGGTCAGAACTCACTGCACACCAGCACTTTTTGAGAGGCCCGTCCATTTCCCTTTCCGAAAGCTTACCAGATGTCAAGAAGAACACAATTCTGGCTATAGGCAGGGTTGCAATTGGACTGCACGAGCTCGTCCTGTGTCGTTTGAACAAATTTCCGGACGAAGCATTTGCCTCGATTATGCCTAAGCTACCAGGCTTAAAAGTCCTTGTCCTTCGGTACGCACCTATCTGTCAGCGGGCTAGAGTCTCATCATCGCAGTGGCTGCACCAAAGTGGGCGACAAGACTGTCATCGCGGTTTCCAAGTCTTGTCCTGACCTTCGGATCGTCAACTTAAATTACACATCACCGACCCCGGCTTCGATCTCAACTCTGGTACAGGCATGTACTTCCCTCAAGGCGCTGAAGATTGCAGGGCTATCGAACTGGGTAAGCCGACTTTCCATCTATTTTTGAGCAAATGCTAGAACCTACAGACGTCTTCTAGTTTTTCAAAATTTGCATCAGGAATTCGGCAAACCGACGGATTACCTTGTCTTCTAACATTAAAATTACGCCATCTACCTGTTGTCGAGTCCTCGTTGTCATTAATCCTTGCCTTATGTCCAAATTTGCAACGCTTGGACATATCATTTACCAGGGTTGTTCATTTTCCTTTACAGCTTGCATCTACTCCACCCTTGGAGAAGCTTTCTCTGACGTCTACGAACATCGCAACTACTGACCTTTTAGCTGCTTTACCCATGCTTCCACGCTTGAAGACAATATCCCTTGGAGCGTTGGGGGTTCAGCATGGAACAATCCGTGACTCCTCAGTAATGACCTTGACGGATAGCGTTTTAAGGGAGTTGACCGCTATCCTTGAAAATTTTACCTGTCTGGAGAGCCTCAACCTTTTAGGAAACACCAAGATGGGAACGTCCAAAAGCGATAGCGCACTTCTGAGCTTTGTCACTCGTGTCGGCAGGAAGTTGAAGGTTGCATACTCGTGGTCACAATGTCAATAACACTGACCATATACAGTGGCTGAATCTGTCTGCCATTTACTCTCTTCGTTCTTTTGAGCTCTCTGGCCTTATCACTGGAGATGAACCTTCCCGTCTTGAAACTCTCATCCTTAACAATACTGGAATTGACGACGATGTTGCGCCATTCATATCAAATTGCCCAGATCTCGTAACTTTAGAGGTATGCGGGACCAGAATGACAAGTACGCATCTTTCGCGTTGCCCTCACATCAAGTCCAACCTCTGGTAGAAGACGGCCTGTTCTATATTTTGGATTCATGTTCAAAACTTCAAAATTTGGATCTCACAAGTTGCAGGGGAGTCAGCGTTGTTGACCGCCGTCGCTTTTTCCAAGTGGGTTTATTCCATATTGAGTCGGTCCTACGTGCCTGAACTGAAGCTAGATATGGGAGCAAGAGAAAGTTTCGGCAACATAAAAGAGATTGTAGCAAACTAGGAATTTTCAACACTACTCGTAATCTACTGGGCAACACATTGAGAGTAATCTGACAACTTATTAGTTGGGGCCATGAAGACGATAACCGATGCGCACAGGCATTGCTATAAGTGCATACATATCCCGTCGTGCATACCGTTGGGCCAGTCCAACTGAGGCCTGATATTCAAGTCAGATGGCTATTATATAGTAGATATCGTCCATCTCACCTCCACATTGTCCATAAGCACCCGCTGTTCCACTGGGAGTAGAGGATGTCGATGTAGAAGTACTCGTCGTTCTCGAAGTGTTACTAGTGGTAGTCGTGATCCTGCTCGTTGAAGTAGTACTTGTCGTTTTCGAAGTGGTGCTGGCCGTTGTCGAAGTCGAAGTCGAAGTCGGGGTGGATGTTGTAGAAGACGGCGCAGCACCAGAAACATCTCCATAGAAGATACCTGAGATTATCGAGCTTCAACTCTTAGTAAAAGGGTTTAAGTGACAGACCTCGTCCGTTTGTTCCTATATAGACTCTTCCATATATACGAGGATCTGCTGTAAGACAATTAGCCGAAGCTGAGCCAAGCCCATGCGTTTGGTCATTGATTTGGATCCAGTTAACACCAGCGTCATCAGATCTGAAGTACCCAATCCCCCCAATATCAGCGGCAGCAAATAGGGCCGGATAGCCGCCACTCTAACGAGATTTCATAAACATTGGAAGAACAGTCAAGATACTAACGGTTTGGGGAGCACCCAGTGCAATCGCCCATGCTTGGGAAATGCCAGGAATGGCCGTGAACGAGGATCCTGTGTCAGTAGAATGAAAGAGACCCTTGTCTGTAGAAACCCAGACATCGCCTGTGACGTTGGGGTGTACGACAATTTTGACTGGAGATGTCGAGGTGCCGAGAGAGCCTTTTGTGCTGAACGTCTTTCCACCGTCCGTTGAAAGATAGAAAGAGGACCCCGAGGCGCCATAGAAAATCGAATTATTCTGCTTATCGGATGCGATTGCTGCCGAAGTCGGAAGACTGGGAACGACTACGAAGGGGTTTGTGTATTGCGATACTTGAGTTCCATTTCCACTAGTTTGCCAGAGTACTGTATCACCGTTCGCAGACAGTGCTACATGCCCACCTGTAGGGCATCAGCAACCCGGACTAAAAAGGGAAACACGAGTACCGGTAACATTGTCCGCAGCACCATAATCCTGGCTCCAAGTTGTACCAGAGTCAGAAGAGAGGGCAACTTGCTTTCCAGAGGAGCTATGACAGCGTCAGTATAATCAAAGCGTTGTCCTGCATATTGCACCTATCCCCAGTCCCGATTCGAACTATGTTTGTAGGCGCATTACCAGCAAAATCTATGTCAGCCGCAGTTGACCATTCAGGATTCGTATATTCTGAAGCGGGGGGTGTAGTGAGCGACAAGTGCTGGAATCCTATAAGGATACGCTCAGAAAGTCAGACCTCTCATTCAAGCGAAGTAACCTTCAATATCTCCTAGAGCGGACAGCAACGAAGGACCTGTGGGCGGCGAGATGAGGGCCTGTACCGAAGTCTCTTCAATGCCATCTGCCAGGGACTGGATGGTGACATTGTGGATTGTGTCCCACTAAGAGCATTTAAATAACTAAAGGCAAGGGTATAATTGAATCATTACTTTGAGAAGATCGTGACCACCGTAAATAGTTGCGCCAGTCCCATACAACCAGTGGTTGGAATCAAAAGGGTCGATAACCAAGGCTGAAAAGATGGTCATATTTGTTCCAGGCAAAAACTGTGAGGTACCTTCCATCATCCATCCGATTTGTAAGTCTCCCAAGGTCGTATCAACGTAAGATGGACCAAGCCAAGGAGCAAGAGAGTCGGAATAAGTGTAATATTTGTAAATGTTAGGATATCCGTTCCAAGCCCACAAGGGGGACCACGTAGCGCCAGAATCTGTTGAGCGATCTGGTGGATCGAGTTTATGAGCGACATCAAGATGGCTCAATCTACTACTTACAGATTTGACCATCGGGCCACCAAGAATTGAGGGCAGCCACCATTAAAGTTCCTGGCTTTTGAAGATCGACAGACAGTCCACCGAATCCAAAGTATAAGTCACTCCCTGAAACGGGAGTGATATCGGTCCCTGTAGACGAGTTGTTACCAGTGTGACGTAGAAGGCCTTTACATACAAGCTCCCGAGGTAATGTCTGAAATGCATTATTAGGAAGCGATGGGAAGACGACAAAGGACAAAACTGACTGTACCGCCAGACGCTGCCTAAAGTGCCATCATAAGGACCACCTCCGTTGGAGTAACTAATATAGAGAACCTTCTCTGACGGCGAGAGTACTCCCTTGTGAGGGATATAAGTTGTATTCTGTCCAGCGATAGCCGACCCTTTCCAGCATAGGTTAGGTGTAGTGTAGGTATAGACCAAACTTACAAGAGTTTCCACCATCATTTGAGACGAAGACATTGTTCGAGCCCATACTAGCCACCCCGACGAAAATGCGTGGGGTCGCTTGGCCTAGAGTTCCGGATGTAGAGTCGAATGTAACCCATGAAACGCCTAAAATATCACTATTGTAACCGGTAGTATCGGTCGGATCGGGAATATATGTGCCTGCAGTGATATCAGTTTTGTAACTTTGCTAGTCAGTAAAGACAGACCGGCACTTGGTAAAGTTTGCACTTGAGACCACGTAGATCCATAATCGGTGGATTTCCAGAGACCATGACCACTTCGTGCACCAAAGAAAAGGATGCTGTTGAGGTTAGGATCCACGGCAAGTCGCTGGACTATGCTTAGGAAGAGTTAGACCGAAAATCTTCTGTGCATACCTCTCCCCTACAGAACAGAGCAGTTAAAAATTACGTATGAACCATTGAGAGTTTGCAAGGCCAACGTACATTCCACGCCCTGGCATATTTCCTCCGACCTGAGAAAAGGGTAAGGTCAAAGTAGTATATAAACTGAGGTTCAAGCCTTGAAAGGTAAACTTGAGACATTGAATGTCGATCCATAGTCGGTGGAGATCAGAATCTGACCGTTATTAGGATCCCAGGAGTTTGTATACATGCCGGTCGCCTGAAACTCGTTGAACGAATGGTGCAACAATTGATAAATATACCAAGTATAAACGGTTTGGTTGAACAGGATCTGTGGCAATAGCGTCCACTCCCCAGTAGTTCCATCTTGCATTGTCGACCCTGGATAGCATGTGTAGTAAATATTTATACGAGATTGTAGCATACCAGTCCAGCAAGGGTGTCCACGAATCGTTCGAGTTTAGCTTGTAGGCTCCACCTATGTCCGTACGAGCGTAGGCGAGACCCTGGACGAGAGAGGTAAAAGGCCATAGTAAATGCAAGTGGTGCTTGCCTGTTGCGAAGGGTTGAACACAATTCCAGGAACGAAGCCACCGCCACCGCCGATCTTGACATTCCTCCAAGTATAGGCCTGCGAAGAGACAGCGGCCGCGAGAGGTGTTAGCGCGAGGGATGTAAGGGCTATGAGGGTTTTTCTCAACATGAGGTTAAGCCTTTCTGAGGTCCATGAATCCGACGGATTTATAGCACTGTCGAGATGTGCAATCCGAAATATCTGCGACGGGCCGCAAGACTAGCTCCGACGAAATAGCGTTGAGGGCCGTATGATCGCGCGGTACCGCATTGCAACTGGTGCCTGATGAAACTGTAGACGTGGAACGTGAGTGTTGAGGTCATCAGGTTGAATTTGTAGACGAGTTGCGCGCGTCAGTGCACGTGCTCATTGATGATCTTCGCGGCCCAACCACGATGTCTGCAGGGCGAAGACTGAACGAGTCAACTGCCAGCCTCTTGTTCGTCCCAGAGTCAGAAAACGGGTCTTTTTGTCACGGCCGCCACGATCCACCTCAATTTTTGCCTTTCATTTCGTCGATATCTTCTTTTCAGTTTGATATCGCGTTCCAGTCCTTTATGCTGTCGCCGAGTCAACCGTCGTGCAAAATAGAAACCGTCAATCTCGCCCAAATTCCCGCATTCAGCCATCCAAATAGCCCATATGTTCCCTGGACGGAGCGCAATCGTCCAACATCACCGCTCTCAAACTATTCTCGCAGCGGTGCTCGTGCCCCAGAACCTCCAGAGTCGCTCGTACTGTACATTCGTTCTCATCCTGCCATCTTCAGACTCTCGCAGAGCTTGAAGGACTTGCGACGTGCGATGAAAAGAAACGTTTTCTATGCTGTTCGTCGTATCAAAAGCCCTTTCTCACCTAGAATCGAATCTCCTTGCGTAATTTCAACTCCTATAATGGCTCAGTCTCCCACAGCGTCACTCGACTCCACCAACACCACGTCCCTTGCTGCCTGGCTTTCTGCCCGCCAGCGCCAAATCGCTGAGTATGACCCCAACGTTCTGATGACCCTGGATGAATACGAAAGAGCAGGCAGTTGGCTCAATGTCTCAGATGGATGTGGCCACGCTGGATGCGGAATGCACTGTCTTGACGATGAGACAACGACCACGGAGTGCAGCAGCCAGCTATCTCTTTGACTTCACTATAATACTTGTAGTAATTCTAAATTTAGATTTGTGATCTTGATCTTGGAATGGCAACTCTTGTACTGCTAATGCACAAAATGAGCTCTCTTGCTTGTTTTCTCTACAATGTCTCTTGAACTCAAGTCTGCCTTCTTTGCCTCACTCACAGCACCGTATACTCCTGTGCCCATACCACATCTTGAAGCATCTGCTGAACCATTCACATTCGCACCTTCAGTCAACTCTGAGGATCTCACAAACAGGTCCATCTACAAGCCGCCTTTGAAATGGAAGTGGTTAACAGGGCGTTCTGTCCAAGACGTCCACATTCATCACCTCTCATGCAAGTCATTGCTTCTCTCCCATTTCCTCCCAACCCATCATCTATACAGCTGGTGCAATATGTCGAGCTTTCATCAAAACAGCAAGGGTGTCAAATCGTGAGTTTCAATACGTATCCAAATCGTAAGCTTTTGTGGCATGTGTGTTCTTTGACTCACTCTCTCCTCGAGTTGGCCTCAGAATACAGAGTGGCACGGCTTTTTCTCAGAGGTATGGTTGCTTTCTGCATTGAAAATAAATAAAACTCAGCCTTTAGCTTGCGCTATACAAAACGCAACTCAGATGTCTGCAAGGCCATGTAGTGCCATCTATCATTGACGTTTTCGTAAACGTCGGTGGAGTTGATGTTGCATTTGAACCGCCACACCATTCCTTTTGGATAGAAGCCTCAACAGATATGCCCTTGGTCCGTCTATTCATTCGCTCTGCAATTTCGCAACAGCTCAATGTCATAGGTGCTCAAGCAACGTTGTGTCGACGCGTTCAAAAAACTCCATGCTCAGAAGGTTTTGCACGGTGACGTCGAACTTCGGCATATGCTTATCGGGGGTGATGGCAAGGTCACTCTCATCGACTTTCAGGCCAGCCGCTCAATTACTCCCATCCCCGACGTCCAATTAGAACAGGCATGGCCAGAGGAGTTGAGCAGAGAAATGAGGAAGGTATTGGTTAAACTCGATTATCCGGGTGCCAGAATGGCAGAACAACGGAGACGGAATGCAGAGGCACTGCTAGATGATCAAGATTCCGTTCCTTTGGATGAGTGGAATCAGAACTGGATTTTCCCAGATCTTGCTCCCAAACGCTTTGTCATGCCTGGCCAAATCCCCGAACAGCTTCAGGCCGCAGTGCACATTTTTTTAGCACTTATTGACAAATTGCAGAAAAATGAGCTCTGCGATCCACCAACCTCATCTCCTTCGTCACCCTTCCATCCCACATCTGACGCTGTCCGTCGCAGAAAGCGAAAAGGGGACGATGTCATTGACCCATGCATCCAAGATAAAAGGCAACGCTGCTTCGAGGATTCAGATAGGTCTCAGGCTGGCTCCTCTGACGAACCAACGTCTTCTGGATCTCAAACCGTTGCTCCTTCAGCTCACGAACCAGATCGCGAGGCCAGGATCATTGAAGGTCTGGAAATACTACGAGATACTTGCATATACTCAGACAAAATTCCACCAACAATTGGAATTAAGCGAAAGGCTGAGGCAGCCTTTCCCCAGTCATATTCAAAAACATACAAACTCTGCAGAACCAACAAGCACCTTGGAAGTCTACGCCCTACCTCTCATGGGTCTCAAGAAGACAATTCTGACATTCAGGCATCAGACGTAGGACGTGATAATTCGACTCCCCCGATGCCGTTGCGCTCAACTTTGTCGTTCATCGCATTGCCTTGCACTGTGATGAGTTGGACAAGGAACATGCTCTCCAGATTTTTATGACGGCTTCCTCAGAATACCGGCTCAATTTCGCAGTTTCTACTACAACATAATCCACTACATATTTTCCAATTACAATAATTTTGGTAGGATGATCAGCCGTACAATGAAATAAGAGTAAAATGGACGACGCGAAGATGATTTAACTGCACGATGGATTATAACCAGACAAAGCATCAGTCTATGAGATGATATGCAATAAAAATGAGTTCAGCACAGGAGACTATGTTTTTGAGGCCGGGATATGCAAATTGATGGCTAAATCGCAAATCTCAGTCATCAACACTAGATTCTGGGTACCCACATACCTCTATACCAGTTCAAAGCATCGGAAGGAGACGGTGCATCAAAATAAAGTATTGCCTTATTGTCAACAAGGCGCAAAGCTGGACAGTCATAAACAGGTTTGGTCATTAGATGTGCAAAAGCTCACCATTGCCATGAACTATGCTAGCCGGTTGGGGCAGAGTCTGCATCCTCAATACGGCCCACAGATCTACAGGAGAAGAGGGATCTTGCCCTTCGGATGGGTCACGACACAGGACCAGAAGGTCATTGCACAAGATGCCCATGAGAGGACGTGGCGTCAATTCTGGTGCTAGGCAATCCACTTGCACAGTGGACGAGTCGCCCTGACCATTGATTGCTTCAAATGAAACCATGGCCTTACGCACTACCCTCGTCAAAAGCAAAGGACCATCCATAATAAGTCGCCTGAAGGGAAAGATTACGACTCAGTTATCGAGCGACGCAAGGTACTTACCGATGTGGCTGAACGAGCGGACTGGGAAATTTGCCCCGTATTCTTGCTTGCCATTGAACTAGCTTACGACGAGACTCGGCTTCGCGTTTACCCTCGTTCATGTTATTTGCAAGTAGCGATATTTCAGCCAAAGCCCGCTCCAAGGGGTCATCCATGTAATCGGGCAGCGGCGGCGTACTTCGCAATAGCTCTTCAAGCTGCAAAAGACATAGAATCGGCGGAAGAGAATAAGAGTATAAGGAACTCACTAATAAACGGTATCGGGGTATTCGTTGGACAGGAAGTAGTAAATATCCTTCTAAATTGAGCTGGGAATGTCTGGGGTTTATACGACATCGTTTCAAAAATGAGCGAATTCGCTTTCTCTGGCTAGTGGACAGATTGGGCAACCCGGAAGTGGGACCTGCGTCCGGCCCAACTCCCGGAGTCGAGATCGCCGACATAGACAGCCCGAGTCCAGCGAGTTGTGCTGTACTTGACGATGGTGAAAGAGCACCGCCAGGACTTATGTTACCGTTCGCATTACGGCTAGACGTCCAGGTCTTGACTCGTTGGATAGAGTTATCAAAATTACTAAAGAAGAGTAAGCGGCACATTGGTGGGCCGATGACACGACTTACTTGATGTACGTCGAATACATTCTCATAAAGGCGGCGTGTTTGAGAAAGATGTTACCCACATTTTTAGCAACAGCCAATGAAAGTAGCCCATCAGCGTCAACATCTGGAGATGGGTTCATCAACGGAGAGACGGCGGCTTCCAATGCGGGGAGGAAGTTGTCGTGGTGGAACGAGAAGAGGGCATCGATCCCTCCGAAAACGATCCTGCGCTCAGCCGCAGGTATAACCGTCTCCTTACTTGATCCACTCAAAAGATTGACTGGGGCTGATCCTGGTTTGATGTAGATTTCCACGAGCTCCTGCAAACCCTTGACATAAGTCTTCTCAGTCCTTAGGAGCTGTCAGTAGGATGCCGGTACCGTACGAAGAACATACAAGACGATTTCCCTCACTACCATGGCTCGTTTACCTTTGTCGTCTTTGAACTTACGTTCTTCCGAAGACCCATTGCTGTCTGTAGTAAGAACACTCATAGTTTGCGTGGATGGCCCGCTGCGTAACCCCTGAATTGAATCAAGAGATCTCAGTTGTCCAGAGTCCACAGATGACAGTGTCGGTGTACTTGTAGATCCCTCCCGCGGGCTTTCCACTATGGTTGGCCGACGAGACCTGACACCGTCTTCCGTACTACCATATGCAGGTGAACAGTTGATTTGCTGCGATAAACCAAGGTCATTCATATCTTTGAGATAGGCCATCACGGATCGGAGGGCGCGCGAGTATGCTTCGCGAGCTCTCTCTTCCTCCTTGCGCAGATATTGCTCGTGGTCGAAGGCAGGGCTTGGTGTTCGGCCACGGACATCAAAGTCATCTTCATTGGTCGCTGTGACACCAGGGACGAATGAAGAAGCTTCAGGAATGCTAAGTTGGAAGGGACTCTCAATAGGCAAAAAACTGCGACGCTTCGCTGATTGAGGTGTAGGAGAGGGTAGGGCCAGCAGATTATTTGTGTTAGTTGCAGGAACATTCAACGGGCCCACAGATGGTTTGGCACTGAGAGTAGGGTTATCTGGAGGCGTGACCACTGGAGAAGCCACTGGTTGCGATGTGATAGCGGGGACGGTAGAGATATTCATGGCGTCCAAAGACCCTGTGGTGGATATTCGCATATTAATCTGCGGGGTCCTGCCAAGACGGTCAGGCGGGAGTGAGTTGGAGGAGAGAAGAGGTCTCGGCATGGGACTGGGCGCTCCCTGGGTATTAGAGAATATGGATGGGGATTCTATTCTCATCTTGCCCATCGACATTTTCTTAAGGAAACCCCACCGACTGCCCTTTTCCTTAGCTTCTTTGGCATTCTTCGGACGGATGGTGGCTATACCATCACCTAAATCATCGCTTGGCAAACGACGCTGACGGTCGGCCAGGACAGGGGATGAGACAGACTGCGCGCCATTAGCAGTCTCACTCTCTTCCCATAGAGATCTGGTAAGGGCTGGTCTGTTGTGAAGCAGACCTGGCATAGAGGCAGAAGGTCCTACACTTGCGAACCGCTTAGTAGTCGGTCTGTTGGGCGGAGAAGCGTCCATATTAAGCAAATTAGAGCTCGATACAGAAGTCGGATAATGAGTCAATGGAGGTCGAGAAGAAGAAGCCTCGGAGGGGGATGGTGGTAGAGTGACGGGTTTTCCTCGTCGAAGATCCCCCGCACTTTTCATTTTCCGGACCTCATGGTTACCAGTATACCCACTGTCGTCGAAAGCGCGTGCTGATTGTGGCTGAGATTGACCGACAATAGTCGACGGTGCTCTGTCATTATGACGGCGATTGGGGGCGGTTAGGGTACGTGTAAGGGGTCGGGAAGACGGGTTGGGTTCTGGCAAAGGAGAAGTGACGCCACGAGTAAGGAATGGACCCCTATCTGGAGTAATGGTATGATCTTCCTCGTCCGGAGGAGTAGCAAAGTGGCCACTTGGACTAGCGCTAGGGGGATCAGACAAGTCTTCGGTGTCTGTAACGTCGGTCTCAGTGTCAGCTGGAGTGGACAGAGGGAACATTGGAGTTGAAAGGGGATAAACCGGGGTCGCTGGAATTTTTGCCAAGAGCGGTTCTACCAAGGCTTTCCAAGGACCTTGGAAAGGATTACCATCCACATAGAGGGACTGCAGAGCAGGAAGAAGGCAAAGCCAGGAAGGAAGAGAGTGCATTTTATTCCTCCTAATGCTGATAGTGTGGAGCCTATCCAGGTCAGCGAGAGTGTCGGGTAAAGTGCATACTCCAGTCGAATCAGCGATAAGTACTCGAAGATTGGTAAGGTCGGCAAGGAAGACTGGAAGGACGCGTAAGGGGTTAGAAGCAATGTTCAGCTCTTCCAAATTCCTGCAAAGGGCCAATGTGGGAGGTAAAGCGCCGAGGTAGTTTGCTGAGATATCTAAAGCGAGAAGAGAAGTGCAAATCTGAGGGATAGTAGCTGTTAGATACGAGTGCATGCCGTTAGGCGTGCTTGAGGACCCAATGAGGAGATGAGTTGTTCCTGTTGAGGATATGATGGGGTGAACAAAAAGAAGGACGATAATAACATACCAGGTTGGACCTGAAGCTGATGGAGTGGAGTACCGTCGCCTTGAACGATGAGACCACGACCCTCCTCTGCGATAACGATGGCAGCTGTTCTCTCCTCTTCTCTGTCTTCGTTGTCAAAATCGTCATTAGCAGGGTCGTCGTCCGTCTCTTCTTCGCTGACAGTCTCGTCGACTGCCCAGCCTACGTCGTAGCTGGGTTTTTCGTGAAGTCTTGGGAAGGAGTCGTGGCTATTGCCCACGGAAGAGGAACGAGAACGGACTGAATAAGATTCTGATGAGCGAGAATTGTCTGTTGGTATTCTGCTATGAATTGAACGAGACGCGTCTCTGGCCAGCAGTTTTACGACTGCGTCTGTTGTTATTGCGGAGCCGTTCATGTTTTCGTCGTCTAAAGAAGCTACGTGGACGTTAGCATACTCGT